>WJXA01000043.1:0-71432 GCA_014282245.1 Rhododendron simsii | reverse complement strand
AAAACGGCCCTTTGTTCCTTGTTTGTTGGATGCGTTGGCTCCTTCCCAATAACAACTCCTTTGCTTTTCTCCCCTGCCGGTGCAGGGCTGTTTGACGAAGAAGCTTGATAAAACACCTGCGGCGGTGGTGGGAATGAGTCCTTCAGACCTGTTTGTTCATGGCCGTTGCCATAAACTCCGAATTGTGTAGAACTTGTTGCTGAGGAACAATTGGCATCCTTTCTGCCATTGAGGCAATCAAATTATTGATTGCTAGAGTCAAAGGCTCTACGGACTGAGACATTGTTTGTGACACGGTGCGTGAAATCTCCTGTCCTGCAAAAAACATATAATTCTTGACGCTATCCGTGGCGTCATTGAGATCTTGTGCACTGATTTGAGGAACGGTTTCTTCGAACAGCGGTACGTCAACAGCGGCTCCTTCAGGGCTGCCTGGAGGGTCTGGTTGCGGTGCATCCGCTTGTGGTGGTGGTGGAACTGTTGCCTTCTTTGCCGGCATGCTTGAAACCTTTCAACGACTAGTGTCCCACTGGGCGTGCCAATGAAAACTCGCGTTTTTGGCAGCAGGCGTGAATGCGATGAGCGCGGGCGTGCCAAGACTTGTAGCGCCTAACTTGTTGTGAAGATTCCCGTGAATCTTGACTTCTATCGTAGAACGACTGTGTACGACCCAAAGGTTAAAGATCGTAAGAAGGTTCGTGGTTTGCCACACGGTTGTGGACTTAATATTTCCTAGTCGTATAGGAAATGGAACGTGAAAAACGTAGACTTTATTACACCGGGATAATAAAGTTTGATTACAAGGAAAATAAAATCCAAACCACTTGATGAAGTTAGTTTGAATGGGGGTTTGAGCACGGAGTACTCGATATGCTACTTTGCTGAAAGTAGGAAAGTATGCTTCGCTGGGAAGACTTTGTTTGTAAGCGTTAGCTTTGATTGGTGTTGGACCTCTTTTCCTTCTTCAATTCTGCTATTTATAAGCAGTGCAGTATGCTGATTCAGGCCTGAATCCGGTTTCAGTCTTTCACCACAAGCTGCCACATGTCCCTCAACCGCTCCACTTTTCATGCACGTCTGATCATGGGCAGTTACTCAGAGGTAATGGCAGTTAAGTTTGATCATGGGTAGTGGGCTCCTTACGTGGTGACATGTGTCCCATGTCTAGGTAGAAAATATCTCCCAACTTCCCCCCTTTTTGTGCTTCCCATGCCACATGGCCAATTGACTTGGTCAATTGGCCTTTGAATTGGAAAAAATCAACTGCCAGAAACATAACCACTTCCTATAAAAGTGGCCTTTGCTCCGTACCTCACTTCAGCATCTTCTTGTTAGCCTAAAACCGTGGGCTACAATCCATGGGTCGAACCATCATTCCCCCATGGGCTAACCCGTGGGCTATACTTTTAAAGGGCCTTGGGCCATAATTAAATATGGGCTGCGTGTCATTTGAGCCCAATTCTCGTGGGCTGCTCCACTCAAAGACCTTGGGCCGCAATTCTTTACAAGGGTTATGTGCTTCTTGGGCCCAAATGGGAAAACACCCATGGCCCAATAATTAACCACCAACCAAATATCCACTCTCGGCCCAAATTAATTAAAAGAACTTCGATCACGGCAAGCCCGATCCGTGGTGCCAAAAACGGGTATAAACAGTATCTAAACGGAATCATTACATTTATTCTGTGAGACCCTACAAAAGCTAAGAGCCATCCAATAGCTTTTGAATGCGAATTGAAACATAAAAGGCCAAGAAAACTTACGGAATTATTCATAATATGGGATACTTGAGCGATCATACTGTTCTCCTAGGCCTCGTTTGATTCGCGGATTAAATGCTTGGGATAGGACTAAACGTACCTAATCCTGAGTTATCCCACGTTTGGTTCCCGAAATGACTGTCGGGATTATTAATCCCGTGATTAATTTTATCCCTATATGGGGGGTACTAAATAATCCTAGGGGGGGAGGTGGGATTACGTAGGATTAACAAATAAGGAATTGTTTTCAAAAATATTTCGATGATATTGAGATTGATTTCAAAAAGTATTTTCAGAATTAAATTCTTTAATATTAATTTCAGAAAATGTTTTTAAAAAAATTAAAAAAATATTAATTTCAGAAAATGTTTTAAAAAAATGTTAATTTCAGAAATTGTTTTGAAAAAATATATATTTTCAAAACTTTCTTTTTCAAAAAAATTTTACAAAAACTTTTAGAAAAAAAAAACTATTTTCAAAACTTCCATGTTTTTCAGAAATTATTTTTGTTAAAAAAATACGAAAAATGTTTTTCAAAACTTTCTTTTCTCAAAAAATGATTTCAAAAACTATTTTGTTTGAAAAATGTTTTCAAAAAACCTTTTTCTTCAAAAAAAAGTTTCAAAAACTAGTGTTTTTTTTCTTTCAGAAAATTCATTTTCAACATTTTTTCAGAATTTTTTTTTTCAAAAATTAGTTCAAAAAAAAAAATTCCCAAATTGTTTTGTAATAAAAATGTTTCACAAAATTATTTATTTTAAAATATTTATTTTTCAAAAGTTTCTTTTTTCGAAAAATGTTATTGAATTTTTTTAAAAAAAATACTATTTCTTATCCCATAATTAATCCCACGCAAATCAAACATGGGATTTGGTGAAATTAGAGATGAAATTAGTTGAGGACAAATAATCCAGAGACTATTAATTCCAGAACTGTTAATTCCATCATTTTCAATCCGCGAATCAAACGAGGCCTAGGTAATAGGAAAAAATCACTTCTACTAACAGTTATGGCAGATGACTCAACTACTTCAGAACAACCCAAGGGCACAGTGTCCGTACTACCCGTCCTTATTCCGACCAACCCCCGGTCAGTATAAATCAATTTTACTCCTGTACTGAATTCCTCGACCACATATATCAGATTCTTTATCGGTAGAGGGACCAAAATCCAAATACAAAAAAAAAAAAAAGAAAAAAAGAAGAAGATTTTTTTGAGAGTTTTCAGGAATTCCAACCCACTTTGCAGGGAACCACGCAAAGAAAAACGCGTTTGAGTCCATTCTGGATCCCACAAAAATTTAGAAAAATATCCATAAATTTTTTAATATTATTTTATGGGCCTTGTAAAAAATCAGCTCGAACGGACATCCGTATGTATTACTTTTGGATTCGTAAGGGCGAACTGAATAGTTTCGCCCATATGAATCCAAAAGTAATACTTACCGTTATCTGTTGGAGCTGATTTTTCACAGGGCCTCAAGAAATAATATTTTAAAATCTATGAATTTTTTTCTAGATTTGTGTGGGACCTGAAATGGACCCAAACGTATTTTTCCTTGCGTGATTCCCTGCAAATCTTCCTTGCGATTAGAATTTCTGGATAAAGAATTGGATTCATAGAAGTGTGCCATGGCCACAATGAAGCACACACGGACGAAAAACTAATTGCTTGCATTTATCACAAGTAGCATCAGTAACTTGAGGTCCGTGACTCTGAGGCACCTCTGGATCCTCAACTTTTGCTGATTGAATACGGGTAACCTCCTCCATTACTGGGACAATAAAAATAACAACCACAAAAACTTGAGGATCAACTCTTACATAGTAACCACATGGAGGTCAAATCTCAAGCAACTTCACCTAAGGTTTCTTCTCTCCTTCTCTTCTGGGCAGCCGGATCGATCTTCCACAATAACAAATGAAGCTTCTGACAGATTTCAGGGAAAAAACTATAGGTAGCCGGGCAAGATGGACAGGTGGATGTTTGTACGCGACTCATTGCGTTATGAGCACACCAAAAGCATAATGCGTGACCGCAAACTACAATTACAAAAGTCACACCAAACAAAAAAAAATTAAACATTCAACACTACTGTACCGAAAAATTAAATTAGTGTTGAGCTATCAATCTCCTACCTAGAACAACCGGCTTGCAGAGAACCTCCCTGCACCAAGAAACTATAATTACTACCAATCAAAGGTAAAAGCGTCTCCAATGGACTAAATAAAACAACTAAAATTACCCATCAATTGAATAGGTAAAATTTAAGCTAGCTAGTATCTGCAAAATTGGACTCAAATGTACTAAACAAATTGGCCTACAACTCTACCACTCAATGGCCATCCATATGTGCACCCATTAATTTCGGTGGGCCTAACCTTTTTAGATAAAACAATTTCAAAGTAATTTTTGTTCCTAAAAGAAATAAAATTTTGATCATCATGTGGACAAAATTCAGAACAAGGTTGCCGTTGCTTTTTCTTTACTTCTAATCTAACCTGAGAAATATCATAACTTGGATTAACTCGTACTGCAAACTCTAAATAGAACCAAGATCTCATTTCTAAATTCTAAATTCAGTCACCAAGTTAACCCTCAACGGATTTATGTTGAATCCTTTTCCCCATAGCACTGTTATGGGTTCATATGGCATGAGCATATCATGCACATATGGGTTTTGTGGGTCCCATAGAGATGATTTGAACCACTCATTTTTTTAAAAATAATTTTATGAAGTCGTGTAAAAAATTAGCTCAACCTGATATCAGTAAGGATTTTTTTCTGGATATGTTGGTGCGAAACTAAGTAGTTAAGTAGTTTCGCCCCTACAAATTCGGAAAAAAATCATTACTGATATTGGGTTGAGCTGAATTTTTACAGGGCTTCATAAAAAAATATTTTAAAAATAATGGGCGCTTCAAATCATCTTTGTGGGACCCGAGGTGGGCCCCACAAAATCGATATGTATACAATATGTACTTGTTCATATGTACCCATAGCTTTTTGTTAGAAAAAGTAATTTGTAATCTTCTAGAATAATGTAGAATAAGTATTTAAATATCTAAGTTAAAAATAATTAGAAGTGTATAGAAGTAATAATTACACTAGAAGATATTTGCATTTATGCACATAGGTAGAATTAGATAATTCTAGAAGATGAGAGATCTTTTATGTAATTAAGCACAAGTGCTTAGCGAGACTTTTCTAGAGAAAAAAAATAGTCGGTGGAGTAGCTTTATAAATAGAGCATTGATGATGTATGAATGCAAGCTTAAAGCCTTTGACTCCTTTGTACTAATTGCATCAATCATCCCTTCCTTTCTTTACTACCTACTTCTCTTGTCCAATTTCATTCAAAATATAACCAAGCACTCCAACACTTTTTCCACTTAATTATATAGTTAGTCCATTTGAATGTCCACCAACTCAATAAATTAAGGAATACTGACCCGTTTTATTTAGGCTTTTAGGTCTTGTGAGTGTTCCCATGTTTGGCTACTTGCTAAACTGGGGTTTGGGTCTCGGATGGGCATAAGATTATTGTTTGCATTGTAACTCGATTGGGTCTTGGGTTAGAGATAAGATGTCATTACTCCTTGTTCCCATTAATCTTTGCAACAATTTTAGAGATTAATTGAATTTTTTCACCTTTCAAAAAAAAAAAAAACAGTCAATCAATAGATCCCAATGTTTTCCTAAACAAGAGAAATAAGAAACATCGGTAAATATGAAGCAAAAAATAATGGTTGTAGCTCTTCTTACATGTAGATGGTACAAAGGAAAACATCAGCCGGCTTACTTGCCATCGAACATCAGCCGGCTTACTTACCATCGAACTAGAGCCCTCCATGAGATCGAGATTCTACTACACGAAGGTAAGTAATTAAGGACAAATTTGTGGCAGATGATAAACTTAGGACTTGCAATTATGTTTAAGCACAAAACTACAGCATGATCGGTATTTGAGTTAGTTGTTTATTCCTATATGCTCTTTTTTGTGTGTGATAAATATATGCTTTCTTTTAAGAATGCCAAATCCACCATAACTGGAAAGCGGTAATTCCTTAATTTTCTTCCGTTCTATCAGCAATCAAACAAACATTCTGTTTTATTGACTTCCTCCTTATCTTTTTAGCTCAGAAGTCGGAACTTGAACTGAAAGAGATAGAGTTGGATGCAGATTCAATGTCGCTTTTAGCTCGGGATAAGTTGGAACTTGAATTGAAAGAGAGAGAGTTGGATGCCGATTCAAAGTCGATCTCTAGAGATCGAGAGAGAGAGAGATCCGGAACCAGACGGGATCACAAAAACTTTTCATGCAAGTTTCGTGTTTGACGCGATGAAAGTAACCGCCATCTAGAGATCTCTAAACTGAACTAGCTTTATTAGCTAGTCAAAAGCAAAATAAATACACTCTTTATTTTGCCTATTTACTTTTTCACATTTTTTACATGCACATTTCAGTGGATGGAAGAGAAAAAACTCAAAGCGGGGTGCATGAATGATGGCCGTTTATTGTCGGGATGAGATCTGAGTCGTCGGATGCACGATCCGATGGCCGAAATTGTGCACAACACTCATGATATGCACTTGTGCACAACAGGGCCCCTGGGTTCGCAAAAACTATACCAAACATGTGACTCATGTATCATATTTGGAACATTTACTATTCTATCCAATTTTTTGTACTATTTACGGAATGACTCTTTGTTCATGAGCCTCTTGAGTCAAACACTCTTGTGATCAAGCTTGGCTTGAATTTATTAACAAACGAAAAAAAATGTGATTGAGCTTGGCTTTGATTTTTTTCAAACAAGTTTGAACAAACCAAAAGTTGAGCCAAGCTTGAACTGTTTGGTTCGTTTAGTTAGCAGCCCTACTCGCATTTGAAATACAAATTTTAATAAAAATCTTCATTAATGGATTTTTTTAAAATTTGGGGGAGAAATAGTCATACTTAATTTGGTAGTACTCCCTCCGTCCCTTTATTAGAGTCGTGTATTTTATTTCGGATTGTCCCTTAATAAGTGTCCATTTTGTTTCTAAAAGTAGATTCATCTTTGAAAAGATAGCAGGTAAAAGTGTAATAATAATGTCTTTATATAGAGTAGTTATGAAAAATAGAGGTAAAAATTGATGTGAAAGGTGTAATAAATGATGTCTTCTTAATATGTTGAGTTATAAAATTGGACTTTTAAAAGGGGACGAAGAAAGTATATGTTCGAGTAATGAAGTGGAGTAGATTTTTGGGGAGTTCTACTCAAATTTTGAGTATAAGGAGAAAAAAGAAAGAAAGAATTAGTATGGATGAAAATTGATACTATTGTATGTCCATACTATCGATGAAAATCATCTATTGCTCTTATGGAAGATGCTCTATCATAGGGAACTTGGGGAGGGGAATCAAACTCTACCCATGTGTATAAGGGAGATATCAACTACACTCCACTCCACTCTACTTTCATCCTTCTTTCATCCTTAAGATTGTATAGCCATATTATGGATAAAAATCATCTATTGCGATGTCCACGGGACTCCAGTTGAGGCCCCAAAGTCCCACCACTTCTGTGGTGAATCAATCAATAATAGGGGGGAAATGGGCTCAAGGAGAGAAATGAGTTCAATAATGGTTCTCTACAGATGACTACGTGTTCCTGAAAGCAATGTTCCTTACATGGTTCATCTGCATATCGATATTTAAGATAAATGATTATAACCAAGTGAACGAATGATTGTCTGATGTTTTCACCTCTCAGAAAGACAGAACCAGAAATATCACCAGGCTCCATCTGTTTCATGATTTTAGTTCGTTACAGACAAATGTCATTTCTCAAATAAATAAACACAACACTTTCGTGCATGCATTTCTTTCGCACCCAGAAGCCCAAGGAGTTGCAATTTTTCTTGGAGTATGAAAAACATGGACACCAAACCTCGTTCCCCAGCAACATCAGGAGCTAATAGAACCAAAGTTGTCAATACCGTACCGGTCAGAGTACCGTTTTCACTACTGGAATGGTACGTACTGGTACCGGGCTGTATTCCGGTACCGTTCCGAATTTACCGCAATTAATATTATATATATATATTTAATATATATCTACCATTTTTTAAAACTTTAAGTGTAAACATATACAAAATCTTTTTTTTTAAAAAAAAAAAAACGTAATTTTGTACCGGCCGGAACACCGGAAAATGGCCGGAACAGACCGGAACAGGCCGGTACACCCGGTATCGGCCGGAACAGCCAGGTATTTCAACCGGAACGGAACATGACTTTTTGCGTTCCGTTTAAAGACCAGTACGGTACGTACCAGCCGGTACCGGCCGGTACGGAACGGATTTGATAACTTTGAATAGAACCCACTTTAAAGAGCTGCTCTAAGTAAGTACTCGCCATAGTTCTTCTCCGTCATTTTCACGGCAATATTTATGTCATTTTGCAAAAACGCGATCAGCGTAAGTCGTAGGGGGGCCACTCGAAAAGAAGATTCAGAAGCGATAACCTCCTGCATCCATGCGATCTCTTTCGTGAGCCTTAGGATTGCGGCATTGGCCGTTTCAAAAACAAAGTTTGCATCATCCATTCCATCGCCCACATCAGCAAGGGAGAATCGTGTGGCCCAGATGTAGGAACTCTATTACTAGGGAAATTATTCAGCACACCCCTGCTTCTCTCATTCCCCATATAGATCAAGAGGACACTGTACGATGGAATCTCGGTGTCAATGGTCAGTTTTCAATTCAATCTGCGTGGAATGTTATTAGGAGGCAGCGTCCTCATGTTAATTGGGCAAAAGTGGTGTGGTTTAAACATGATGTTCCAAGATGGGCTATCATCCAGTGGTTGGCAATTCTGGGCAGGCTCTCCACTTTGGATAGGCTTTCAGAAATGGGGAATTGTAGCGAGTGCTCAGTGTGTTCTCTGTTCAACTACATTGGAAACCTGTGAGCATCTCTTCTTCCAATGTTCTTACCCTTCTCAGCTTTGGCAGAATATTCAAAGGAGGAACATGTCCCTTTATCCTCTTCTTGATATGGCTCACATCATTGATTGGTTGGAAAAACATGCTTCTGGATCCTTGTTTAGTGGTTTATTGTCTAAACTCTCTTTTGTTGCTTTACTATACTATGTGTGGGGAGAGAGGAACATGAGGATCTTTCAACACCATAGTAGTAGTTTGCTGTAGTTGGAAGCCCAAATTTCTACTGACATCAGAGCTTGTGCTAGTTCATGGAGAGGCATTAAGAAGACTGATGTGAATTTGGCTTTATGTGCTGTTTGGAATATTCCTCACAGGGTCCTTGAAGGGCCTGACTTGTTGCTACTTCTAGTTTCGTTTCCTATTTGTCCAAAGGGTGTTTTCTAGGCTAGAGTTGCTTATGTTCTTTAGTTGTTAGGATGGGAGCCTGTTCCTTACCCTTTTCCCTTTCCTTGTTTGTATGCTTTGTTTCAGGGGTAGCTCCTCTGTTTGGTAATAAAATCTTGACTTACCCAAAAAAACACCAGGAGCTAATTCCAATCTACAAATGATTGGTTTTCACTTGGTACCCAATACTTGAGGTTTGATGCACACAAAAACGTTGCAAGGAGAAAATGATCATACGAATTGAACATACTGAAATAGCTACACAGAACACCACTTATACCTCAAAAAGCCCCAAGTCAATAATCTTTGAATCGTGAAAGTTACTTTAACCTTAGATAATTCAAGAACTCACAAAATTTGCTCACCCGCGCTTCCATCATGAAGCATCCACATCCAATAGAGAAGCCCCAGTTCATAGATTCGGAATCTTTGGCATCAGCTGCAACATAAATATTGATAGCATTTGTTGAAGAACAATCTTGACACTTAGACATTGCATTTAATCTTCCAGAATAATGGGAGTAGCCGAAGGATGAAAGACACATCAGTTTACTAGTCCAGAAACCAGCAAACTGTTCAAGGAGTATCAACAAGGATCCAGCTTCATAGCACCCGAAAGACCAATGTACCTATGGACAACTAAAATCGCCTTAGGCAACAGTTTCACTTAGGTTCACAACCTCCTTCAGCAACCTATTAACAGAATCCTTTATCTCGTCGGGCACGACCAACTGAGGAGGTACGGATTCCAAAGCGTACAATGTGATAACCCTCATTACAACAACCAAACCCAAGTTCTTGTTATCACCTCTCCATACACTTTGATTCACAAATTTGCATGATGGATTCAAAATGCATTTGCTGCATACCTGGATGTGAGCACATAACAATGAAATGAAATAAAACCCCCCAAAACAGTCTAGTTATGTGTAGATGTATCAATCAACTACATGCAGAAAAAATCAAGGTGGAGGTGAAAACTTTCATTTAGACATTTGACTTACAGTGTCTTCCTGAATTCCAAAAAAATGGCGTAGTCTTTTAGCAAAAAAGATATTCTTCCTTCCCAGGGAAGGACAACCAAAGGCGGCCACCCTTTTCAGGTCACTGGCCGACAACCATCTGTGATCAGCAACTTAAGTTCATAAGTGTTCAAGGAGCTACAAGATGGAGAAACGGCAACAATAAAAATGATATTATTGTAACCACATTAATGCGGCACATTCTTTTATGATGTGATGCGCGTCATGTGAGACACGAGCTCCATAGTAGTTGGACAATGAGTTTCCGGTCAGACCTATTGTACCAACCACTATACGTGTGCCACATTAGGTTGTTACAAAACATGGTACACAAGACATTGTCAGCATAGCATTATTGCAGGAAACAAATAGCCAAATGAAAGTGGAAACACCAATTATGTATACGCCTTCACAAACACAGACCCTCACCCAAACATACATGCAATAAGAATGTTGATTTGTGTCTCTATTATGGATCGATTTTTCTATCCTCGTAAATCAAGATACTGCAAGTTCTCCTTTCAATAACACTAATTTCCACCAGCGCATGCCATAAGCAAACCTAATCCTGCTTCGAAGTGGAAATGAAGTATGGCAAGTGCAGGTTACTATTTCAGTGTCTCAAACAACACAGAGAGGTCCATCACTCTCAGTCCCATAACAAAACTTTTGGGAATTTGTGCTACAAACTTTTCGCAATTCTTAACTTGTTAAATTGAACATCGGGGAGGATGTCATGCTAAAGAGGATGGAATCTCATTCGTAGCTATCCAAAAGTTTCGCCTTGCATTATACCTCCACTATTCTGAAATATCAAATAAACCTCAGAACATGAAAACATGACATTCCCCCAAATATTCGAATAACAAAACAACGGCCGAGCCAAACTTTCACTAATTGGTATGACCACCATTGACAAAGGCCCTTGGTATTGAGCCAAATTTCAGGCAAATAATAGTCAGCAACAAAATATATGGTGCACAAAGAAAGAAATGCAGGACAAACAATTATACACAAGGTCCACAATCATACAACTTCTGTTCAACACAATTTTAATCTCAAACAGAAATATCAAGAAAAACCGATGGCTTATGAATCATTCTTACTTCGTGATTTCTTGGTTATCCTTGCCAAACTTCTCAGCAGCATACTTCACAAAATCGCGGCCGTAACTGTTTTCGAAACAAGTAACATCAAACTTGTTCCTGGGCAAGAAATTAGCATCCCGGAAGTACCCTTTCTCAAACAAATGAGTCACAAACTCCACCATTTCGCGCGAAAGCTCTTTGTAAACCCTTGGATCCTCCATGCCCAAATTCGCCATACCCTCACTTTTTCCACCACCACCACCGACATCATTATTTGCAAACAACAAATACATGCTCTTGGTAATAGTCCTCAACTCCTTCGATCCATCACCATTATTAGACTTCTTGACCAATTTCTTTAGCATTTCTCTCTCATTACGATTCTCCGTCAACTTCCTCACTTCATCTTCCAATTTCCTCAATTTGTTCTTCAACTCACTGGCTTCGACTTCGTTTTCGACCTCGATTTTTTCCGATAATCCGACGGCTTCCTTGAACAGAACGTGCAAGGGCTTCTTTTGCTTCGAATTGTGATCGTGGGCGTCGTGTAAATTTCTTGATTCGTGTTGGAATTGTGAGGAAAGCGATATGGGTCTGTGGAATAATACAGAGATTAAGGTTGGTTTGTAGTAATGGGTTGTATTGGAATGAATGCGAAGAGGGTTTTTGAGGTATTGTGAAGGGTTTTGGGGGTTTAGGAGTTTGTGGAAATGGCGACAACTGATGGTTCTGAATTGAGCCATGAGAGTGAAGTTGTGTTGTGGGGCGCTGGAGTTCAAGGGGCACTAAATTTGAGGGCTTCCAAACAGTGAGGGCTGCAAACAAACTGAGCTCCTCACAAGCAGCTCGAAGTGGTTCATTGAGCGTTCGGTTTGGCTCGACTCACTTAATAATTGTGTCGAGTTCGAACTCGAGTTTTAGCGTCGTGCAGTAGAATGAGTCAAACTCAATACTCTTTAACTCAATTCAACTCGAAAAAAGTTTGACTCGCTTAGCAAAAAGAAATAAAATGGGCTCGGCTTTGCTCATTTGCACCCATAAAAGCAGTTTTAGATTTTTATGCTCGCGCTCACCTCCCGCTCATGCACGTGCATCAGAGCATATGACTTAGGGCATGACTAGGAGGCAACTTGGGTTGTGTAAACCCAAACCGAAGTTCAACGAATTTTAGGGCTTTGAATAATAAATTTGAGCCCAAGTTCCCGTCGTGGCCAAAAACCTGTGTTGAAATTGGGTTGGACTTGGGCAGAAATCTCAACCAACCCGAGCAACTCGACCCTGTTCTGTATGTGATGGGCTCACAAGACAGATTGTAAATCAATTGAAGTTTTTCTACTTAGGTTCGAATCCTGATGGGCTCACAAAATCCATCGCAAGAAATGGACTGAGCAGCAGAATTTATAAGTAGTGGAATTACTCCGTGACAATTTTCAACAGAGGAGCTAGAGGATATTTCGCGACGCACATTAGTCTTTTAGCAGAAATCTGCCCATGAAAAGGAAAAGTCTGATTTCATTCCTGTTTCACAAATCACAACCAACATTGCCCCCACCACAAAATACAAGATCATTTCGATAAAACTGATCTGGACAACATCCCATGATCCTCTCCAAATCGGAGCTCCTTAAACAGTTCAAAGGGGCACAAGCCTTTGCGTGTTTTCCAACAAACTCCTGAGAAACTTTGCTAAGTGTTTTGAAATGAGCTTGAAATAGACAAGTAACCAATAGATATCTTGAAACGATCAACGACAAGACAACTGAGCTTCCGAGAAAGTTGATCAAAGGTTTCAAAGCAACTCGATAACACAGCTTTCTGATCTCCTTGGAAATCCCCTTAACTGATTGTTGACCTCCTCTTCTTTTCCCGAATCTTCAGATAATATAGGCTCACAGTATAACGTCATCTTCTTCAACAAAGTTGCATTCTTCAACAAAAGTCTTAGAAAATGCATCTCTGCCGGCTTCCCTTTGAAGTAAGAAAGGCTAAACCGTTTAAAGCAACAACAGGAAGGAACTCTTTCCAACATCAAACAAACCTCATGGTCATGGATATAATCTGAGTCGAAGCCCTAAACAACAAAAAAAACAAATTTGAAACTCCAATCAAACCAATTTAGTAAATGCCTTTGGATATCAAACAAATAGACAAAATAATTCCTTTGCAAGGAAATAGATTGAAGAGAAAGAAAGGATCTTTGGTATAAGACAACCCAAATAGAGTCAATTTAGATCTCTATCTTCCAGCAGATAAGAAAGATGCCGAGCTTTCATCATATGCGCGTAAAGAGACTATCTCAAATATAGGTGTAATAGTGTTAAAGTATTGATTTTGACATCGAATGTGGATTTAACCTAAGAATAACCAAAGCAGAAGCATACGAAGCTAGAGAGAGAGAGAGAGAGGGCCTTACCTGGTGAAGTAAGAATCGGCTCCAGATATACAGAGGAGACAACTCAGCTCGCTCATGGATGCCTCATTATATTTACTTGTGTGTCAAAAAATTTGTTAATGTGTTCATTAGGATAAAAGCGGATCCCACAAATGTGTTAGTAAGATATTACAACGAGTTTTTAAACAAGCCTTGGAGCAACTCTGATCAAGTTTTATAATGCTCCAAATCTTTATATTAATGAAAAAATTTGTAATTTAATTCATCTTTTCTTTAATTTTTTGTACTCTAGCTTTATACGGGGGAGATGCTTATGGGTATGATATTGGAGATAGGTTTTTCGGCTTTTTACTCAAATTTTAAAGTATGAGTAATAAAATGGGTTGGATTGAAGATGGTCTAATGCTCCAAATCTCTATATTGAGGGGAGATTTGGTCTCCAAATTTACCTTTTTCTCTTTATATATAAAAATTCTAATACCACTCATGTACTTTGTACTTTTTGTTCTATATTTGAATAATAAGTACTATAACTTTTACTCCATATATTTATTTCTCTATAAAATTTATATCATTGACAAGATATGGACTATACCTCACCCAAAATTGAACACGTTTAGTTAAAGTCTTAGAAAAAAGATTTTAGAATTTTGTTAAATTTAATGTGAATGATGAGTTGTTAAATTTTAGAGAAAAAGTGAAAGAAAATTTTAAATTGTTTAGAGAGAGAAGTGAATTTTTGCAATATAAAGATGAATATAGAGAAGTATGGTTGGAGTCGCAATGAATAGTCTCACTCTCTATAACCACTTTTTGAATTAAAAAATCACTTTTTCGATCTCTATTTTAGACACTTGAGTTGGAGTTGCTCTCCCAAGAAGCTCTAGAAACTCTGAACAGCCGTTTGTACACTGAAATACATTTACAGTTCATCGATGCCAATATTGGTATGTTTGGAGCGATGAAAGAAATAACCGATTACGCCTTTTACTCTCTTTTTTTCCACACAAAAAAGAACTAAGAAAAACTCATGGGAACCATTCGAGCCAACAACATCAACAGTATTACCCGATAACTCTATGTATCAGTGCTAGAGACGTCAGTAGTCTCAAATCCGTCTCTTCCCCCCACTATTTATTGGCTCTTTTCGTACATGGGTTTAGTTAAGAGTGTGTTATCTTTTAACAATAAATTCTACTAATAACTCTCTAAAATAAATTTCAATTGGTTTAATTTTCAAAAAGAACAACTGGGCATTTACTTCTTAAGTTTGGAGTTTGAATTTGTGAAGCGGGGACCACTTAATGTTTGGTACGGAATAATTATATCGCCAAACTTGGCACACATGCTAATACACCTCAAGATTAGCACACTCTAGCATAAAAAGCATTGGGACGCCTAAAATCATCTTCAATTGCTAGCTCCTAATACACCCCATGACACCATCAAAACAATAAAAACTCATTGGAGATGCTCTTATGCGACTCAGGTATGCAGTGTTGATAAAAGGATCTAACTATTGAAGTTTGGATACATATTCAGTTCATTAAGAAATTGAATTTAAACATTTTTCGAAGCTCTAAGACTTCGAATCAATCTTAAGGGGTTGGCCGAGTAATCAAAGTCCGAAACTTAGAACTTAGAACTTAGAAGCTTGCTTTCTCCCATCGTATGGTGAACCTCCACGTAGACTTACCATCCACGTTGACGGGGCCTGGAAGGATGGAAGCACTTGGAGTGGTTTGGGTTTCACTATCAGCCTTTCACATGGTTCCGTGGTCCAACAAGAAGCAATCTTGTTCTACAACTCTAAGCAGAGCTCTTAGCTATTCTGCAAGCAATTAAACGGTCTCTAAACTCAAGTTCACTACATTAGCACAGAAGCATCTTATATTTCGGTTCGAAAATTACACGTATTTTCATTGGGAATTACCATTTAGGAACGGAGAACGGAGGGGGAGTAACTCAATAACACAACTTTTAGAGCCTCTGGGAAGTTTGTTCAATCGACGGCTGTGCTTTTCCTGATCTGCTGGGTAACAATGCAACACCAACCTTTCCAAAACTATTGCATTTTTTAACAAAAACCTTATAAACCACATCTCATCAGGATCCTCATCAAAATGTGCAATACGAACAGTTTTGAGGGAAGATGTGAAACAAGAAGGTACTCTTCCCAATGTATAACCCTCCATGTTGTCAAAATCGAAGCCCTAAAAGAATTAGATGAAACCAATATAATCAGTGTCAATGAGTATCCAACAAAAAACATGAGAAGATAAGAATGAATTGCCTCCAGCCCGTGTGCCGGATTGGGCTGTGTTGCCCACGTTGAAAAAGTGGATGACAAATATGCTTTTGGTGTTCGGCCTTCAAATTTTTCTCAGGCAAATGTGACTAAGGCTCCGTTCCAGAAACCTTCTTAAAAATTAAGTACTTATTTTGAAACTTCTCAAAAAAAAAATAAGAAGGGTTGTTCCACAAAACCCAAATAAGCAGCTTATTTCATAATTTCAAACTCAAAAATAATGTAAATGAAAAATAATTTTTCAATTTTTTTTGCACCGTATTAAACATCTCAATGAGATCTATCAAATAAGATCCATATTAATAGGAAAATTATTTGCGTAAATACATGATTTTAGAGCTTGAAGTTGCCTTAATCAAAAAATAATTCCTTACTTCTTATTTTATGGAACAAACCTTGTTATTGAACAAAAAATAAGAACTTATTCAAGTTCTGGAACGGGCTCTAATAAAAACATGTACGTGGCTGTCATTACAGGATCAAACTGAGTTTTTTTTCCCCCATAAATGCAGATGATGAAAAAGAAACCTTTGGGGGGTCCCACGGGTTCGGACAACAAGGTTCAATCTACCAAGTGGACCGGAGACAAACCAATTCCTCCAGAGACGTACCTTCTCAAAATTAAGAAACTCTAGCTTCGGTGTTTTTTCCAGTAGGACCATGAGAATTCCAAATAAATGACCATAAAACTCGAAATTCAGCTCCAAATGGATCATGTTGTAAAACGTAGGAAGACAGTCCAAGAGATTTTCAACCAGCGAGAGGCACTTGGCACAAAAAAAAAAACCCAACAAATTAGTACTGTGAAGGTCTAATTTCTGGGCGAGCCACGAACATAATCAAAGTACAGTTAACAACTCCAACTTTTCATATAGACAATGCAAATTAAATAAGCTAGCATACCTCGAGCATATCAATTGTAATCGACAATCTCTTAACATTGACAACCCCAGAAAGTAACCCGAGCACTTGAGGGGTTACTTCTTCTGGGGAATAAATGTTATGAAAACCAATAGATGCATCAACTAACAAAGATAGGTCATATAGACGGAAGTCAACTACCGGGGAACTAATGCAACGGAGATGAATAAGATTTGCAGCATAAATTTTGGTCACACAACTGAAGAAATCCCGAGTCGACATAGCTGAATTCTCAATATTCAATCTCCTCAGTGTGGGAATACAAATCATTATAGTCTTTAGATTCTTCCATCCACATTTCACCAAAGCCAACTCCTGCAGCACTGGGCAACTAGAGAAAAGATGTTGTGTGGAGTCATCATCTGAAAATGTAACATATGAAAGTTCCAAGGTCTTAAGGTTTGAGAAGTGAGTCAGACTTGGAACTTTCAAAGACCACTTCATAAATAATTTCAATGTCACAAGAGAATGGCAAGTGAAAAGGTGGCAAGGCAATACTGGCTGTGCTTTCCAATTTAGAGACAGATTAAGCTCTTCAATGTTGCGCCTCATCGAAGCAGAGATCCATGAATTAACACGAGAAGAATTCACAGGCTCCAACGATTTTATAGTAAGACTTCTAATATCTGACGCATCGTGAAAGTGAAAAATTCTGTCTACAAAATCCAAGAGACTCCTATCTTCCTTTTTGCCAGTCCAAGGAAACATATCATCAGTCAAATCAATGTCAGAAATAGAGGTCCACAAATATTCCCATTTAGTAGATAATATGGAAGTTCTTATGGCGTCTTTGGTAGAGAGGAAGGAGAGGATATGATGGAGAACATTTCCAGGCAAGCTGCTGATTATATCATTGCCCTCACCGACATTTTGTTCTTGTGAAAGCTCTATGTGTTCAGAAGAGTGTGGATGAACGCTATCATCCCTCTGTCGCTTTCTCTCTCCCATTTGCCGCCTAAAGAAAGGGATTAGGGATCTAAAAGTCATTGATCAAGAGACATGATCCAATGAGACAGGAAAATTTACAGGATTCGTAACAAATAGCAGATCAAACTATAGTGAAATAAATGGAAGCTTAGACTGTTCTGAGGAAAAATACCACGATCAGAAGATTTTGTAAATACAAGTACAATGTGTAGCAAGTATAAATGGTACGATTGACAACCATAGAAATAACTTACAGAGATACTGATGGTTAACATTTAATATTTATACATGAAAATTGATATGCAAAATGGATTGCTTGAAGAAGTTACTCTTCACCCAAAAAAAACATACAAATGCTCGGCGTTATATATACAGCTATATATACACACTGATTCAACCGAAGTGAGAGAGCAGGAACATGAAAGACATAAAATAATTAAACTGACGAAATCTATCCGGAGCTTAATTGAACGCACGACCATCAAAATTCACTGTATAAACGGAATTTCAAAAAAACAAATCTATGTTATCGTCTACTATTATCAGTGGCTAAGAGTGTCCACAATGGCATAACCAAAAGTGCTAAGTTTTTAAAGTTAACAATATTTGTGCAAAATATGGCTCAGAGTATCCACAATGGCATAACCAAAAGTGATAGGCTTTTAAAGTTAGAAATATTTGTGCAAAATATGGCTCACAATGCTATAATCAAATTTAGCAATCTCCTTAGAAATAATCAAATTTTGGACTTTGGATAACTAAAACTAACAATCTTTTGCCAATAACCAATTTTAATAAATCTCATATTTTCAATCAAATACACACATCATTACAAAATAAATGTTCTCTCTTTTCCATTTTCCCCCCTCTTTTCTTTTCAACAATGTTTTAAAAAAAAAAATATTTTACTATTTTTTTAAAAATTTTTTTAAAAAATTATTTTCCCCCAAAATTTGTTTTTTTAACAGTTTTTAAAAAAAAACATTTTATACAAAACAAATTGTTCTTTTTTTGAAAAATTGTTTTGTATAAGAAAATATTTTTTCTCAAAATCTTTTCTTATATAAAAACTATTTTTTTCAAAAACCATAGTTACACAAAAGCTGTTTTTCTTAAAATTGTTTTTTTTTTTTTTGAAGTTTTGAAAAAAGTTCAAAATTTATTTTCTATTTTAAATAGTTTTTATTCGTCTCAAAATTATTTTAGTAAAAGCTATTGTCTATGTCCACAGTTTTTAGTTTTTTCGTAATTTAAAAAAGTGATATGGCAACTTTTGGTTATTTAATTTTGATTATGCCATTGTGGATCTTTACATTATTAACGTTAGCAATCTCTTAAATGGATAATCAAAAGCTAATGTGGCAACTTTTGGTTATCCATTTTTGATTATAGCATTGTGGATACCCTCACAATGCTATCATCAAACTTAGCAACCTCCTTAGAAATAATCAAATTTTGGATTTTCGATAACCAAAACTAACAACATTTTTTCAACAACCAAATTTAATTAACCTCACATTCTCAATCAAATACACACATGATTACAAAAAAAAAACGTTATATCTCTTCCCTTTTCCCCTCTCTTTCTTTTTCTTTTTCTTTTTCAACGATGTTTTCAAAAAAAAAAAACTTAAAATTGTTTTTTTTAAACTGTTTGCCCCCCAGAAAATATTTTTTAATTGTTTTTAAAAATAAAAAAAATTGTTCTTTTTTCGAAAAATTGTTTTGTAGAAGAATTTTTTTTCTCAAAACCTTTTCTTATATAAAAATTAATTTTTTCAAAAACCATAGTTACACTGAAACTATTTTTATAAAAAAATTTCAAAAAAGTTTAAAAATTATTTTCTATTTCTAATAAATAGTTTTTATTAGTCTCAAAATTTTTTTTTAGAAAAAACTATTCCTATGTTCACAGTTATTAATTTTTTTATAATTTAAAAATGTGATGTGGCAACTTTTGGTTATTCAATTTTGATTATGCCGTTGTGGACCTCTACATTGCTAATTTTAATAATCTCTTAACTGCATAATCAAAAGCTGATGTGACAACTTTTGATTATTCATTTTTGATTATAGCATTGTGGATACTCTAAGGCCATCCATAGTGGTATAATCAAAAACCAATTATTTTTAAAGTTAACAATGTTAGAGTAAAAGATGGCTCACAATGGTATAATCAAACTTAGCAACATCCTTAGAAATAATCAAATTTTAGGCTTTGGACAACCAAAACTAGCAATCTTTTTCAATAATCAAAATTTGTAAACTCCACACCACATAAGTTAACTAGTTCCAAAATCTGTATACACGCGTGTTTCAATTGGTATTTTTTTTTCTCTTCTTCACCTACTCTATATCTTCTTCACTTCACCCACAAATTATTTCTCTTTCTTTTCCTCAAAAAGTGAAACTCATATCTTTCGATCATCTATAATTCAACTCATCATCGCCGGATTAAGGTATTTCACTATTCTTTTCCGTTTCTTTTTTTTCTCCCAAAAAAATATCATAATGAGAGGGAAGAAAGACACTGATTTTCCCACAAAATTAAGAGAGGGAATCGATCAATATATTTTTGCCAAAAAAATGTAAATGAAGGGAAATGAATGGCAGAAAACAGAGGGGGAGAGAGAGTGAAATTGTAGTTGACCCTTATTTTGCTTATGAACTAGAAGTGACCATTGTGAAACTCAACATTGTTAAGCTTAACAACCTCTTAAGTGAAAAATCAAAAGCTAATGTGTCAACTTTTGGTTATCCTTTTTTGATTATACCACTGTGGATGACCTAAGACGATCTTGCTAAAGAATAAGGGAATGGAAAATCTTACCTTTGAAACCCCAGAAACGGTGAGAGTTGTTAATTCGAAGCTCGTCTTTCTGAGCTGCGAAAGAACAGATTTTTAGCGTTCCCTAAACGCTCTAATCGGTATAGAGAGAGAGAGAGAGAGAGAGAGAGAGATGGAAGGTCCACTCTCTGCTAGTTTATGCACGAATTATTCGGTGGAGTGGTGGACTAATAAATGGTATCCAAGATTCCCAATACTAGTAGAAAAGGCCCACTTGTGTAAATTTTGACATTTAAGGCCGCCGCACCTTGACTTTAGCTTAAAACCGATTTTACTTATGAGTCAAATTCGTACCGGTTAATTGTGATCCTTGCTATTGGACAACATACACTATATAGTTACATTACACATTATATTACATATTAAATGGGACCCATTTCGGGTCTCATAAAAATTCAAAAAAATATCCATAAATTCTAAAATATTGTTTCATGGGGTCTGACATTAAGGCCGCCGCACCTTGACTTTAGCATAAAACCGATTATACATCTGAGCCAAATTCGTACTGGTTAATTGTGATCCCTGCTATTGGATAAGAGAGATGATACATACACTACATAGTTACATTACACGTTATATTACATATTATACGGGACCCATTTTGGGTCTCATAAAAATTCAGAAAAATATCCATAAATTCTAAAATATTGTTTCATGGGGTCCTGTAAAAAATCAGCTCTAATGGATATCAGTAAGTATTACTTCTTGATTCGTAGGGATGAAATTCTTCATCTACGCAGTTTCGTCACTACAAATCTAGAAATGATACTTACTAATATCCATTATAGCTGATTTTTTACAGGACCCCATAAAACAATAGTTTAAAATTTATCAGTATTTTTCTGAATTTTTATGAGACCCGAAATGGGCCCCATATAATATGTAGTGTAACGTGTAGTGTAACTATGTAGTGTATATAGCACCTCTCACTGGACAAACATCAAGAAACATGTAGGTGCCATTCGAAAACATCATAAATTGGCCAAAACACTTGAGTTATCAAGAAAAATTCATTTCAAATTTGAATAAGCTACTACTTTGTTCAGCTTTTGAAAAGAAAAAAAATTCAAATTTATCTAAATTTACTCATGACAAAATCGATTGAATCTCGTTAGAAATCAAGTCAGACCTATAAAATAGTTAAGTGTGAAGCTTTTTTTGAATCTCATTGTGTTTTCAATCCAACCAAATATATTATACGCGATTGATCCAGCTTATTATCAGCCTAAAACTTCTGTATGCAAGAAATTAAACTTATCTCAATATGCCAATCAATGAGATCCTCTAACTTATCCTTTTTTTTTTTTTTTTCCATTCTATTATCCAAATCTTGGATTCAATATCAGCGTTATGTTTTCACAATTCGCAAATAAAAGTGAATTTTGTTTTGAATGAACATAATTGTTTCCATTTGAACAAATTCAAGAACTACACCACCCGGTAGGCCTTAATGCATTATTTGTAACACATTGCTTTAAAAATCCTGTTTTTAGCATACTGGCAGAGAAATTACTCTGAAAGCTTCTGCAGTCATCAACAAACAATTTAGAATTTATCCGTTTAATTTTATTTATCGGTAAAAGTAATATTTATTAAGAAACTTGATCAGGATACATCAAGTAAGGGAAAGGGGAAAGAGAATCTAACCAAGGTTGGATAACGAGGGCAAAGGCCTACACATCTGGGGGCATTGTGCCCGAAAACATGTAGCGGGACAAAGTCCAAATACACCCTAGAAGGCCTACAATGCCTAGATAAAAACAGATAAAGCTCAAACAAC
The DNA here is from genome assembly GCA_014282245.1 of Rhododendron simsii. Lineage (NCBI taxonomy): Eukaryota > Viridiplantae > Streptophyta > Magnoliopsida > Ericales > Ericaceae > Rhododendron > Rhododendron simsii. The sequence goes on along the minus strand of WJXA01000043.1, from coordinate 49,013 downwards.
CAAAAGGCCGAAAGGCCCAAATCTTACAATGAAGCACAACCCAAAGAAAATCCAAAACCTAACCCTAAAACGCCGTTGCCTCCCGAAACAGACAGTAAACCCCATCGCCGCCAGTTAGCCACCGTCGAACCCTCCAAGGCACCATTGGCCACCCCTTCGAAGATGCCAACCGGTAACCCGGACATGCAAAAACTACCGCAGATGCTACCCTTGCAGTTAGGCGAGTACCGGGCCGTCCAACAATGACCACGGCGGGAGCCACGTAAACCGCAACAATCAGTTTCTTTGTCATCCCTCATTGCAGAAATTTTCAGGACGAGTACCTCATGAAGTAGGAAATGAACCAAGCTCCTCACAAGCAGCTCGAAGTTTGGCTCATTGAGGGTTCGGCTTGGCTCGACTCGCTTAATAATTGTGCCGAGTTCGAGCTCAAGTTTTAGCCTTGTGTAGTAGAATGAGTCAAACTCAATACTCTAAAGCTCAATTCAACTTGAAAAAAGTTCGACTTGTTTAGTAAATGAATCGGGTAGTTATGGATTAAAAAGTAAGGAGTGCCTTTTTTTTAGTCTTTATTCAATTGTTTTTTTGGCATTTGTTAGTTTTGTGTTACACTTTTGGAACTTATTGGTTTGTCTCAACGAAAGGAACCGAAAAAGTATAAATTTTTTTATCAGAGCCCATAATTTTTTTGAAAAAGATAAAAAAAGAATTCAAAAAGCTCTTTTTGACCTATTTGTCTTTTAAAAAAATTATGGATTTTGATAAAAAAAAATTTACTTTTTCAGTTCCTTTTGTTGAGACGAACTCAAAAATCACAAAAGTTTGATGCAAAACTAACAAATGTAAAAAAAAAGTTTAAATAAAGATAAAAAAAAGTCACTCCCTACTTTTTAATCCAAACCCACCTGAAAATGGGCTCGACTTTGCTCGTTTGCACCCATAAAATCAGTTTTAGATTTTCCCACTCAGGCACGTGTATCAGAGCATGTGACTTAGGGGCCAGGGCATGACTAGGAGGCAACTTGGGTCTTGTAAACCCGAACCGAAGTCCAACAAATTTTAGGGCTTTGAATAATGGAAAAATGACGGCCAAGAACCTGTTTTGATAATTAATACCTTGTAAGGACATGCTAAGAACATTTGTTAATGAACAAAATGTCCTTATCGGGTATTAATTATCAAAACATGTCATTGGCCGTCATTTTCCCTTGAATAATAAATTTGAGCCCAAGTTCCGGTCGTGGCAAAAAGCCTGTGTTGAAATTGGGTTGGACTTGGGCAGAAATCTCAAACAACCCGAGCAACTCGACCCTGTTATGCATGTGATAGCTATGCTCACAGGACAGAATGTAAATCTGTGGGAAGTTTTTCTACTTAAGTTTGAATCCTGATGGGCTCACAAAATCCATCGCAAAAACTGGAATTATCGGTTGTGCAAGACCTGAAGACGTTTTATGTCCCATCCTAGTTGGAAGGGAGGCGTGGGACCTTCATCTACCAGTCGACTGAGCAGCAGAATTTATAAGTAGAGGAATTAATCTGTGACAATTTTCAACAGAAGGGCTAGTGGATATTTTGCGAGGCCCATTAAGTCTTTTCGCAAAAATCTGTCCATGAAAAGGAAAAGTTCGATGTCATTCCTAATACACAAATCACAACTAAAATTGCCCCATCATCAACTACAAGACCGTTTCGATAAAACTGATCTGGACGGCATCCCATGATCCTCTGCAAATCGGAGCTCCTAAAACAGTTCAAAAGGGCACAAGCCTTGTGTGTTTTCCAACATACTCCTGAGAAACTTTGCTAAGTGTTTTGAAATGAGCTTCAAATAGACAAGTAACCACTAGATATCTTGAAACGATCAACGATAAGACACCGAGCATCCAAGAAAGTTGACCAAAGGTTTCAAAGCAACTCAATAACACAGCTTTCTGATCTTCTTGGAAATCCCCTTAACTGATTGTTGACCTCTTCTTCCTTTTCCGAATCTTCAGATAATATAGGCTCGCAGTATAACGTCATCTTCTCCAACACAGTTGCATTCTTCAACAAAAGTCTTAGAAAATGCATCTCTGCCGGCTTCCCTTCGAAGCAAGAAAGGCTAAACCGTTTAAAGCAACAACAGGAAGGAACTCTTTCCAACATCAAACAAACCCCATGGTCATGGCTATAATCTGAGTCGAAGCCCTAAACAACAAAAAAAACAAATTTGAAACTCCAATCAAACCAATTTAGTAAATGCCTTTTGATATCAAACAAATCGACAAAATAGTTCCTTGGCAAGGAAATAGATTGGAGATATACCTTATCAAAGTCAAGAAACTGCAGCTTAGGTGATTTTTCAAGCAAGTTGATCAGACCAACAGTCAAGTCACTACAATATTCTGCATTCAGCTCCAAATTGGTCATATTGGGAAATGTAGGAAGACGACCCATGATATTTTCCGCATCGGAGATAGACTTGGCACCACACACAAAAAAAAAAAAGAAAAGAAGAAGAATAAACCAGTCAATATTGTGAGGGCTCGTTTCTAGTTGTTTAGTTTACGGGTGGGTAAAAAAACAATATAGTTTCAACTGCCTAAACTCTTGTTTTTCTTACAGCAATATTGTAAATCAAGAGAAGCAGACATACTAGAAGCGTATCAGCTGATAATGTCAAACATTTAACATTGCAAATCCCAGTAAGCACTCCTATCGCACGAGAAACGTGTTGCTGCGACACATCTCGATGTGGAAGGTCAACAGATGCATTGACTAAGGAAGAGATGCCACATAAATGAAAGTGAACTTTCAGATTACTAGTGAACTCCAGGTACATGAGATTTGGAGCATGAATTTTGACTACACAACTGAGTACATCAGTTGAATCATCTTCAATAGTCAATCTCTTTAGTGTTGGAACAGAAATGGTGAGAGTCTTTATATTCTTCCATCCACAATTTGTTAAGCCCAACTCTTGAAGCACCGGACAACTAGAAAATACATGTTGCATTGAGTCATCATCAGAAAATGTAAGTAAGTTAAACACCAGGGTCTTGAGGCTCGAGAAGTGAATAAAACTAGGGGCTTTCAAAACGCAGTCCATAGATAACTTCAACACAAGTAGCGATTCACAAGTAAAAAGGCAACAAGGCAACAGAAAGCATGCTCTCACAGGCAAGTCAAGATCAAGTTCTTGAACATTGTGCCTTGTAGCAGCAGAGATCCATGAATTAAGACGACCAGGATTCACAGGGTCAAGAATGTAAAGATGAAGTCTTCTAATATCTGAAGCATCATGAAGAAGGAGAACTCTATCCACGAAATCTGAGAACCTATGACACATTGGACACTGATCTTTAATTTTGTCACTATCCTTTGACCAAGAAATATCATCCAAATTGATGTCCGAAATGGAGGTCCATAAATATTGCCATCTTCTTGATAATATAGAAGTTCGTATGGAGTCTTCGGTTGAAAGGAAGGAGAGAATGTGATGGAGAACGTTGTCCGACAAGGTGCTGATTACATCCATTCCCTCACCATAAGTCACATCTTTGGACACCTTCTGATGTTTCGAAGAAGGTAGCAGAACGACATCATCCATTTTTCTTCTTTCTCTTTCAGTCACCACCTAATTACAAGAACAAAGGGTTGTTAATGTCAAGAATGACTTCATGAGATAGACTATCTATAGCACTCATTAAAAATAGCAAATGAAACTTGTGAATATCGAAAATTAGGGATGGATCTATAAATTTTGTGTTAGTGGGGCCAATACTAGTGTACCAACAAAAATGAAGATTTTCCGTGAAAGAACTTCCTCATACAAGAGTTAAGACAAAATCAATATATTAGAGGTTTTTTTAAGGGTCCCCGGAACCACCCCGTAAATATATATATATATATATATATATATATATATATATATATATATATATATATTGATTGTTATGTTGATTGTTCCATGCAGGTTTTGAGCTAGATAAAAATAGGATCTCATAAAACTTTGCTAAAGATTTACTTTCTCATGGTTCTTTTTAGTTAAAGTTTCAACTTACAACCTATTTAGATGGAGTGGCCCCATTGAAACTCTTCTAGTGATATACGCGTTTAATCAATGGACATTAGAAATGCAGAGACCAAAATAAACCTTCGCCAGTCCAAAATTTTAACTTGAAAAGACAAATACAATTGTCATATGCTCTATTTGGATAGATTAACATAACTATAAAGAATGTGGATATGTTGTTGGGGAAAAGCAGAAGAAGGTCTACGTCACGTTGAACCCCATGCAGGAAGGAAAGGAAGAAATGAATCAACTGATGCAAGCAAACATAACACAGTGCTCTTCGATCTTCGGGGTGTATTCGTCTATCCCATCCAGTATAGGAAGTCTGGTCCTCGAAGCCCGACCAACGGGAATAAATTTCTATGTTAGCTAACGGAGGCAAGCTTTCAGAAGTGAAGGGCAAAAAGTCTTAAACTAAAAAGTTGGAGTTCGAGATCGGATCGGAAGAGAAAGAAAGGAGCTTTGGTATACGTAATGGTATAAGCCTGCCTGACTGTGAGACCGACTGGTTGAACAGAGACAAAAGTCGGCCATAGTGATCCGGGAGTCCTGCGTGGAAGGGCTCTCGCTCAACGGATCAAAGGTACGCCGGGGATGACAGGCTGATGACTCCCAAGAGCTCTTATCGACGGAGTCGTTTGGCACCTCGATGTCGACTCATTACATCCTGGGGTTGAAGAAGGTCCCAAGGGTTCGGTTGTTCGCCGATTCAAGTTGTACGTGAGTTGGGTTTAGAACGTCGTGAGACAGTTCGGTTCCTATCAACCGTTGGTGTTAAAGGGGATACAACGATTATGCCCAAATAGAGTCAATTTAGATCTCTATCTTCCAGCAGACAAGAAAGATGCCGAGCCTGCATCATATGCGTGTAAGAGAATCTCAAAAACAGATGTAATAGTGTTAAGTACGGATTTGACATCGAATGTGGGTTCGGTTTCTACTTCATAGAACAGATACAAAATCCGTCATGTTACAGATATTAGTTACGCAAAAACAAAACAAAACAGCATCATAGATTCATATGTGGGACTTCTGAATCAGTGGCAATGCTCCCACACAGAATGGAACATCTAAACCTATTTCTGAGTAACTAAGATCAACCTAAGAATAACCAAAGCAGAAGCATACGAAGCTAGAGAGAGAGAGAGAGAGAGAGAGAGAGAGAGAGAGAGAGAGAGAGGGGAGGGGCCTTACCCGGTTCGCCTATGTGAAAGTAAAGAATCGGCTCCAGCCTCCAGATATTCAGTGGAGTGTTTAAGCCTGGGGTTTTTCAGGGTCTCAATTCTTCCGAACTCGGCTATTTGGGAGAGAACTCAGCTCGCTCATGCCTCTCTATATTTCTGTGTTATTGATAAAAGTGGGTTCCACAAGTGTCTTAAGAGAATTGGGGGAACCTAGTGCACTTGTGCACAGTTTGCGTGTTGTACACCGTGTCCGTTCGGTCATTCAATAATTCAGATCTCATATCGGCCATGTACAATATTGTTCCGATCTCAACAACAAACGACGGTTTGGATTTGAACAATTGGGTTACCCCACCGACCCAGTAACAAACCAACCACGTCCCTTCCCTTTCTCCGATCATAAAGTCCCCGGATCCCTTTCAACTCTTCAAGTGCAGTGCAGTGGTACTTGGTTCCGATTCTACCTTTGTAGAATGCCTGGGTCCAGTACAGTAGGTAGTAGGCATGTTCATTTCGGCTCCCCAGCGTTAGATGATCGAACTGACAGTTCAGATTGTGCACAATACGCATGCCCCCCAAACCCCATCCCCCCGTTTTCGTGTTAAGATACTACAATGAGTTTTTCAACAAGTCTTAGAGCATCTCCCGTCTCCGACCAAGCTCTATAATTCTCTAAATTTCTATATTGAAGGGAGATTTTGTAATCTACTCCTTTTTTTTTGGTTAACTTTTTGTACTTTAGAGGGAGATGCCCAAATACTCCAAATCTCAGTATTGAGGGAATATTTGGTCTCTAAATTTACCCTTGTTTTTCTTCTTTTTATATAAAATTCTAATACTCCCTACCATTCATGTCCTTTGTACTTTTTGCTCTATATATATTTCGATACTAAGTATAACTTCTACTCCATAAATTTATTTCTCTATAAAATTTATATCATCGACAAGATATTGACTATGCCTTTCAAACGAGTTCAATATTGAACATGTTTAGTTAAAAGTCTTAGAAATAACTATTTAGACTTCTGTCAAATTAAATGCGAAAGACGAGTAGTTATATTTTAGAGAAAAAGTGAATGAAAAATTAACTGAGAGATCAATGAATTTTTGAAATATAAAAATGGATATAGAGAAGCATGGTTGGAGTTAAAATGAATAATCTCACTCTCCATAATCACTTTTTGATTAAAAAAATTGGATCTCTATTTTAGAGACAAGGGTTAGAGTTGCTCTTACAAAGAGCTCTAGGAACTTTGAACGGTTGTTTGAACACCGAAATACATTTATGTATAATCAGTGCCAATATTAATACGTTTGGATCGATGAAAGAAATAACAGATTAGGCCTTCTACTTTATTTATTTTTTCCACTTAAAAAAGAATTAAGAAAGACTCATAGAACCATTCAAGCCGACAAAATCACAATAGCACTACCCGGCAACTCTATGTATCAGTGCTGGCAAATCTATGTATCAGTGCTAGAGACGTCAGTAGTCTCAAATCTGTCTAGCACACATGCTAATACACCTCAAGCTTAGCACACTCCAGCACAAACTAATAAGCATTGGGACGCCTAAATACATTTTCATTTGCTAGTTCCTAATAAACCACCATTAAAATACTACATACCAATAACTCATTGGAGATGCTCTTATGTGACTTAAGTATGCAGTGTTGATAAAAGAATCTAACTACTCAAGTTCGGATACATATTCAGTTCATTAAAAAGTTGAATGTAAACATTTTTCGAAGCTCTAAGGATTCGAAGCAATCTTAAGGAGTTGGCCGAGTAATCAAAGTCATAGAAGCTTGCCGTCTCCCATCGGATGGTAAACCTGTCTCCCATCGGATGGTAAACCTCCACGTCGATGAGGCCTGGAAGGATGGAAGCACTTGGAATGGTTTGGGTTTCACTACCAGCCTTTCACATGGTTCTGTGATCGAACAAGTAGCAATCTTGTTCTACAACTCTAGCCCTCTTCAAACAGAGCTCTTGGCTATTCTGCAAGCAATTACATGGTCTTTAAAACTCAAGTTCACTACATTAGCACGAAAGCAATTATGCACGGAAGCACCTTATATTTTGGTTCGAAAATTGCACGAATTTTCATGGTGAACTACCATTTAGAATGGAGGGGGAGTAACTCAATAACACAACTTTTTGAGCCTCTGGGAAGCTTGTTCAATCGACTGCTGTGCTCTTGCGGATCTGCTGAGAAACAATGCAACACCAACCTTTCCAAAACTGTTGCATTTTTTAACAAAAACCTTACAAACCACATCTCTTCAGCATCCTCATCAAAACCCCTATCAAAATATGCAATACGAACAGTTTTGAGGGAAGATGTGAAACAAGAAGGTACTCTTCCCAATGTAGAACCCTCCATGTCGTCACGGTCGAAGCCCTAAAAGAATTCAGTGTCCATGAGTATCCAAAAAAACTCAAGGTAGAAAATTAGAATGGATTGCCTCCAGTCCATCAACCAGATTGGGTTGTGTAACTTGTGTTGTCGGGGCCAATGACCACATTGGCTATGATGTATGGGGCCCACATTGAAAAAGTGGATGACAAATATGCTTTCAAAAGTGGATGACAAATATGCTTTCGGTGTTCGACCTTTAAATTTTTCAGGCATATGTGACTAATAAAATCATGTGGCTGTCATTACACGATCAAACTGAGTTTTTTTTTTTTCCCCATAAATGCAGATGATGAAAAAGAAACCTTTGGGGGGTCCCACAGGTTCGGACAACAAGGTTCATCCACCAAGTGAACCGGAGACAAACCGGTTCCTCCAGAGACGTACCTTCTCAAAATTAAGAAACTCTAGCTTCGGTGATTTTTCCAGTAGGACCATGAGAACTCCAAACAAAGGACCACAAAATTCTGAATTCAGCTCCAAATGGTTCATGTTGTAAAATGTAGGAAGACGGTCCAAGAGAGTTCTAACCGGCATGAGGTACTTGGCACAAAAAAACCCAACAAATTAGTACTGTGAAGATCTAATTTCCGGCCGAGCCACAAACATAATCATGGTACAGTAAACTAAAAAACTCCAGCTTTTCTTATAAATAATGCAAATTAAATAAGCTAGCATACCTCGAGCATATTACTTGCAATCGACAATTTCTTAACATTGACAACCCCAGAAAGTAACCCGAGCACTTGAGGGGTTACGTCTTCCGCGAAAGAATCAAAAGACAAACCAATAGATGCATCAACTAATGAAGATAGGTCATAAAGATGGAAGTCAACAACCAGGGAACTAATGCAATGGAGATGGATAAGATTCGCAGCATAAATTTTGGTCACACAACTGAGGACATCCCGAGTCCACTTAGCTTCATTCTCAATAGTCAATCTCTTCAGTGTTGGAATAGAAATCATTATCGTATTTAGATTCTTCCATCCACATTTCACCAAAGCCAACTCTTGAAGCACTGGGCAACTAGAGAAAAGATGTTGTGTGGAGTTATCATCTGAAAATGTAACATATGAAAGTTCCAAGGTCTTAAGGTTCAAGAAGTGAGTAAGACTTGGAACTTTCAAAGACCAGTTCATAAATAATTTCAATGTCACTAGAGATTGACAAGTGAAAAGGTGGCAAGGCAATTCAGGCTGTGCTTTCCAACGTAGAGATAGATTAAGCTCTTCAATGTTGTGCCTCATTGAAGCAGAGATCCATGAATTAACACGAGAAGGATTCACAAGCTCCGACGATTTTATAGTAAGACTTTTAATAACTGACGCATTGTGAAAGATAAAAACTCTGTCTACAAAATCCAAGAAACTCCTATCTTCCTTTTTGCCAGTCCGAGGATACGTATCATTCAAATCAATTGCAGAAATAGAGGTCCACAAATATTCCCATTTAGTAGATAATACGGAAGTTCTGATGGCATCTTTGGTGGAGAGGAAGGAGAGGATGTGATGGAGAACATTTCCAGGCAAGCTGCTGATTATATCATTGCCCTCACCAACATTTTGTTCTTCTGAAAGCTCTATGTTTTCGGAAGAATGTGGATGAACGCTATCATCTCTCTGTCGCTTTCTCTCTCCCATTTGCCACCTAAATAAAGGGATTAGGGATCTAAAAGTCATTGATCAAGAGACACGATCCAATGAGATGGAATATTTACAGAATTCATAACGACTAGCAAATTAAATTAGTTAAATAAATGGAAGCTTAGATTGTTCCGAGGAAAAATACAAAGATCAGAAATTTTTTCTTGTTTTATCAAAACACAGGTACAATGTGTAGCAAGTAAATGGTACAAATGAGCATGACCATAGAAGTAACTTACAGATACTGATGATTAACATTTAATAGTATTTATACATGAAAATTGATATGCAAAATGGCTTGCTTGAAGAAGTTACTCTTTACCCAAGAAAACATACAGCTATATATACACACCGATTCAACCAAAGAGAGAAAGCATGGGCATGAAAGGCCTCAAATCACCAAACTGAACAAATCAATCCGGAGCTTAATTGACAGCACGACCATCAAAATTCACCTTATTTACGCCTAAATGGAATTTCAAAGAAAATCTAGGTTATTGTCTACTATCAGTGGCTAAGACGATCCTACTAACAACAAGCGAATGGAAAATCTTACCTTTGAAACCCCAGAAACGAAGAGAGTTGTTAAATCGAAGCTCGTCTTTCTGAGCTCCCAAAGATCGAATTTTTAGGGTTCCCCAACGCTCGAATCGGCAGAGAGAGAGAGAGAGAGAGAGAGAGAGAGAGAGATGGAAGGTCCTCTCTCTGCTAGTTTGGGCCCTAGTGAGTTCTAAATTGGGCCTTATATCTTTGTTACGCACGGATTTTTTGGTGCACCATTTAGGTTCGTTCCAGTTTTGTGGAAAAGAAATTTTTTGAAAAGCAAGATAATTTTAAGCTAAAAAATTATGTATCTATATAAAAAAAATATCTATCAATATGGATATTACTTGATAGATTTTATTGAGATCTTTTAAACGGTACAAAAAAATTGAAAAGTTATTTTTCATTTTCATTATATTTGAACTTAAAATTACATTCTTTTTTAAAAAAAGATTTAAAAAGAAAACGGAACGGCACCTTATAAGTATATCTTATTGTATCTGCGATGTTTTCGGAAAAAAAAAAGGTATCTTATTGTATCCCTTGTTTTTTTAAATCTCACAAGTATCTTATTGTTGGCTTGTATATGTGCATTTCTTGCTCTTTTCACTAAAAAAAAAAATACTTTTGTAAAATATGGGGGCTCAAAGGGAATCCACGTCGAGTTTTAGCTCATCGCTGACTCTACTTATGGGCCAAATTCATACTCCCTCCATTCCAAAAAAAAAAAAGTCACTCTCTCTCTCTCTCTCTTACCATTTTCAAATAAAAAAATCAACTACTTTCGTGTATAATTTTTTAAATTTTTTCGCATCATATTAAAGATCTCGATTGGTACTTTAATACGGTGCGAAATAATTTTAAAAAATTATACACGGAAGTAGTTGATTTTTCGATTTGAAAAATGACACGACTTTTCATGATGGACTCTTTTTTTTGAAACGGAGGGAGTAATAGACTTTGGCTCGTTGTTAATTGGAATCTCGTTAGTGGACGAACAACAAGAAACATCGCGGGTGCTATTCGAAAACATCGTAAACGGGCCCAAACACTTGAGTTATAAAAACAAAATCAAGCTTGAATGAGCTACTAGTTTGTTTAGCATAGATAAAAAAAAATTAAAAAATCAAAGTTCTCTAAATTTACTCGTGACAGAATCGACTAAATCTCGTTTGAAATCAAGTCGTCCGATAAAAAAGCTAAAAGTGTGCAAATTTGTTTGAACCTCATTGTGTTTTCAAACCAAGCAAATAAATTACTCAATTGATTCAGCTTATTTATCAGCCTAAAACTTCTGTATGCAAGAAATTAAACTTATCGCAATATGCCAATCAATCAGATCCTCCATCTGTCCTATTTTTTCCCCCCATTTTATTATCCAAATCTTGGATTCAATTTTCAGCGTTATGTTTTGACAATTCTCAAATAAAAGTTGGTAATCTCCTGTATCTTTAATTTTATTTTGAAAGAACATAATTGTTTCCATTCGAACAAATTCAAGAACTACACCACCCACTAGGCCTTAATGCACTATTTGTGACGCATTGCTCTAAAATTCTTGTTTTAGCGTATTGGCTGAGAAATTAATCTAAAAGCCTCTGCAGTCATCAACAAACAATTTGAAATTGTATCATTGCAGAAAATTTTCAAGTCGAGTACCTCATGAAGTAGGAAACCAACTCATGTATGCCGTAAGGTGGCGCACATATGGTCGATAATTGTTTTCAAAATACAAGGACAAGAGCAAATACCAACACCGACTCGAATTCTGCCATTTTAATACAGCAACGTTCGAATTTTAGCGTGAAATCAACTCCAACACAACTTTTTGAACCTCGGAAGCTTTTCAATTGATGGCAGACCTTTTGCTGCTGCTTCATACTCCTATCTTCTAAGTCACAATGCAATGTCATCCTTTCCAAAATGGTTGCATTTTCAAACAAAAACCTTACGAAACAAGAAGGAAAGACACCAAACAAGAAGGCACCCTTTCTAACATGAAACCATCGTCGTTGAAAGGATCAAAGCTCTTAAAGAAATCAAATGAAACCAATACATATGGCTATGAACAAAAAGGAAGAACAAATCATGAGGACAGGAAGAGGACAGGTATAAGCCAGAGGATAAGACTGAATGTCTCCAATCCACATACCAGATTGAACTACGATGTCCGGGGTATGCATTTTAAAAATGGATGACAAAGTTGCAGACCATTTTGCACATTTTTCAGCTCAACACAAGCGATCTCCACTTCCAAAGCAGCTAATCAAACTCATAACCAGGCATTTATCTAACCTATTCTACAACAGAGAAAGAAGCACATTCATTTGACATCTGCCTGTTTAATTAATATGTCCATGGAAGAGGCTTAGAGTTTCTCACTCTTCCCGTACACGAATTGTCCGGAAAGGAGATTCAATATCACGTCGTGTGTGTTTATACCAGTATAATATCCAGCATTGAAGTAATAGCCAAAAAAAGGGTAGAAAAGACAATTCATGTTTTAGCTATATAAGTCCTACTTGTTTGAAGGTTTAACGAGTGCATCTACCTGCCAAGCAGCACAGTCGTATTTCTACTCCAAGTTATATCAAATCGCAAACAACATTGAGCTCACTGAACCATATTTTACATGCCTCGGGCAGGCCACTTTTTCCTCTATAAGACTCTTATGAATCCTGAATCCCCAAACGTACTCTTCAGCAAAGGAGAAAAGCAAATGTTGTACCGTTAATAAAGACCGAAGTAAGAATCATATCAAGCCAATATAAAAGATTGGACAATGTAAAGGCTCACCAAGCTAATTCCCCTAAATGGATAGGCCCTTGAAACAGTTAAATGGTTATGGACTTCAGTATCATTTGCCTTCTAGTTCTGTAAATCCACTGAAAACTCATGATACCAGCACACAAAGAAATTCTATTCTAAATTCCCAGTTAACTGCAGGAGTAAAACCACATATCTCTTTAAACTGACCCAATGCTATGGTATTTGTTTGTTTACTCGCTTACATGAATAGGATTTCCAATGGAAAAAGTCAAAAAACACATAACCTACAAGGCTGCTACCTAAGAAACTGCCCTCCTTTCGATGGTTATAGAGAGTTACGATGGTTACAGAGACCGTGCCACAATTGCTGGACGATACGAAGTGACAAGTCTATATGAGAGTAAAGAAAACTTTAAATCAAACAAGTTTCTTTCTCCAAGATTTCATGGCACCGAAACATAAAACCAAAGCAGTTTAGTCGTGGGGTTTGAAAGAATCATAGTTCAGTTGAATCTCAATCAAAGTAAATATTGAAACTAGAAGGGATAACAAACAACATATCCAAAGATAATATGCAAAAAAGAAAGAAATTAGATATCAAGTGGACCACTTACAAAGAAGGCAAAAGGTATCAATGACATAAAACTCAAAAGCACAATTTATAATTTCACAGTAACATAAAAGTGAGCCAAAGATAATGCGAACAAGAAAACAATTAGATATCAAGTGGAACAATTACAGAAAAGGCAAAAGATATCAATGACATTCAACGTAACAGCATGATAAATTAATTTCACATTAAGACGTCCAAGCGTGAAAGCCCTTGCCTTTGTCAAATATCAGATACAAATAGAAAGAGATACTAACAGGTTAACCGAACAAAAATACTAATTCCGAAAGATGATAAAGTTGAATCCACATGAACCCTACTAATTGAAGTCAGGATTCATGAAGATAAAGTCAAAAGTGGCATAACTCAGACAATTAAACACACAGGTCCAGGCCTTTGATTAGGTTCCTGGTACAGATATGCCTCGAGTTAATATAGGAATAATTTCTCCAATTACTTGATTCAGAACCTGCTGCTCCCTTCAACCCTCAAATTCTAGGTTTTTGCGCAACTGAGGAGGTTGAATCCATTCATTCCGCCCTTTAGCAGCAACCCAACCAGCATATGGGGAACCCTCAAGAGCGCGGTTTGTGCCATCTTCCATGTAATAAAATCTCAACGTCCCATCAAAGGCATGGTAATAGACCTTGTTTGTTGTTTCTCCCGATGCTGAAACACAGGATGAGGAGGTACAACCAAGAAACAATGCTTGATTTCCCCGGCAGCTTGTTTCGGTAACCCAGGGCCTTCGAGAGCGACTAAACCTGAACAGGTGACATTGGCCATTGTCATTGCCTCGTAAGATGGGATTGTCCAAGTTGGCAAAAAGGAGCTGTCCGTTACATACAAACAAGTGATAACTTCCCCGTAAAAACCTCAAATTTGAGTTAGTACAAATAACACTCCATTCGCGGTTAGCAACACTAAATGTTGCAAGATCACCATTACCATAAAAGAGACAATAAAGGAATCCACCGGCAAACACCACGCCTTGTAAATCATACGGCTGCCTCTCAAACGCTTGAGTGGTCCACGACATATCACGAGGACGACAGGTGCTGATTGTGCGCCAATAGTAATAATCACGAACAACAAAGAAAACACAGTCAGGGGAACAAGGATCGGAAGAAAAGGTGGCTACCTGGACTGGGCAGTCCGCTTGGATGCCGCGGTTTAAATCAGGGAGAGTGATGATTTGCTTGGTGAAAGGCGAAAACAAGAAGTAAGACGTGACAGACTCCGGCGCAGGGGTTTTTGCCGCGAGAAAAGCAGCCAACCGTGGTTTGAAGCGCCGATTTTGGGGACATAACGGCCGCGGTTATCTTGCCCGATAACTTGATCCACAGAATAGGGCTGCTTGTGGTGTGACGGGTCAAACAACTTGCACACCAACACCATGGGTTCATCAAGCAAGAACCCATCATCATTCCAGTGGTAGTTCAGCAGCCACGGGAGTTTTTCAACATTATCATCCTCGTGAATTGGAATTGGCGGAGGAGGAAGTAGCCTTCCCCAATTCTTACAAACCGACCGGAAACGGATTCAATCGAAAGAAGAGAGGCGGGGAATAACTTCCGACGCGAGTATTTCCAGTGGAAGGTCCGACCAAGGCCGGATTTCACTATCGAGATTGCTGCGTTTGAGTTCGGGCGGAGTTCTGTGATGACTAACCACGAACTTGTCGTTCTTCTTCTGAGAGTAGAGTGTTATAGCGTTTCGTTTCGCAATACGCTCTTTTTTACGAGCTTTCAGACTTTTTGAAGCCATTGATATACAGAGATACTGGTCTACAGAAACCTCTACGCCCACGAATTGGAGGTGAACTCCCTACAAAAGCTTCTTACTAATCACACGCCTTGTTTTACTTTTAGGGACTCCTGTCTCGAAGCATGTGAAATTAGGGCTTTGGATGCGTGAAAATTGAGATTAGAGGTGTCAAACGGGCCGTGCCTGCCAGGCACGTTTAGCTTCACGCCAACCGTAATTTCATGCCGTGCCGTGTCGTGTCGTGTCGTGTCAGCCCGTTTACTTAAATTGTGTCATGCCGTGCTGTGTCATTTTCAATCGCGTCGTGCGTGCCGTGGCCATTTACTTCAATCGTGCCGTGTCGTGTTGTGCCGTGCCGGGTTCATTTACTTAAACCGTGTCGAAGATTTTACAAAAAAGCTAGAAGTATAAAAAAAACAAAAAACAAAAAACTAGGGCTTTTACAAAGTGAGAGAGAGAGGGAGGACCTTGCCTGCCATAACTCTGGAAGTATGAATGGGCTCAAGATTTTCGAACTCAGTTCGCTCTTTGCGTTAGTAGATCGTAGCTGACGAAGTGACGTTCTCCAATACTTACCCTCCCTCCATGTTTGTCAGCTCTACAAAATTGAGACGTAAAAATGATAGTAGTACAATTTTTGCATGAAAAGTTCAAAAAAAGTCGACAACTTACTAAATATTAATGAGTTTTTTTTTTTTTTTTTTGGGTAAGTAAAATATCGATGAGTTCTTTTAACTTATGAAAAAAATTTAAATTTTTTCTTGAAAAAATGGCATTATTTTTGACAAATATTATGGGACGAAGGGACTAATTTCTTGATCCAAATTTAGGTTAAAAAAAGATAAGGGCGGAGATGCTCTAAATCCTCTATTTTACGACTCTTTGGATACAGGCTTCAGAACCAAGCTTATCAAATTCTAGTTTCTATTCAGTTCATTAAACATTTGGTAGAACACATTTGATTAGATTTTGGAGATGCTAAATTTATAAAACAATTTTGGAATATATCATTGTTCAACTCGTTTATGTTATGATAGACTAAAAATTCAATTTTCCGAAGATTGGCTCGATATTTGCCCGACTAAAGCTTTTTTGAAATTAATAGATTGCCGAGTAAACGAATCAAGTTTGAACATGTGCTATCAAAAATACTGTATTCAAACAAATAGACCCTTCCCAGAAGCACAACTGGGGACTTCGTGGTCCAAGATAATAAAACCATCAGTAAGAGTAAAACGTAAGCATGAGAATTTTGAAAACAAATAGACCCTTCGGATATGTGGCTGTACAGAAGCATTTCTAACAGATTGCTCAACAACTATTATTTTTGCAAATTTGTCAATAAAATTGCTCTAAGACGGCATTCCTCAACAAAAAATTTACAGAAATTTCGCACAATATCTTGTATCAGCTTCGAAGGAAGAAGAGAAAATTTCTTCACCATTCCCATTGCAGCGAAATTACAAGAAGATGAGTACCTTAGGAAACCAACTCACGCGACTGGTGAACTCATTCTCAGGAACTGTTTTCAAATTACAAGGAAACTAGCAAATAGCAAGGGGTACGCGGACATTCCGGCATTCTACACAGCAATATTATAAAAGGAAACAAGTTCAGGTTGTAGTAAACTCAATAACACAACTTTTTGAGCCTCTGGGAAGCTTGTTCAGTTGTCTGCTGACCTTTTGCTGCTGCTGCTTCAAATCTTGTGCATAGCTACGCAAAGTTAGCCTTTCCAACACTGTCGCATTTTTTAGCAAAAGCCTTATAAAATGCATCTCTACCGGCCTCTTATTGAAATCAGCAATCCGAACAGTTTTGAGGGAAGATGCAAAACAAGAAGGTACTCTTCCCAACATCCAATCATCCTCGACGAAAGGGTTAAAGCCCTGAAGAATTAGATGAAACCAATACAATTATTGTCAGTGGATATCAAAAAAATATTCTTCAGTACGGGGATAACCCAGAAGATCAGAATGAATGTCCATCAGATGAACTGTGCTGTTCGGGGGCCATGTTGAAAAAATGGATGACAAATATGCTTTTGGGATATGAACATTTTTTTTCAAGACAAATGTGACTTGTAAAATCATGCAGCTGCTACTGCAGGATCAAATTGATATTTTTTCTTCATAGGGACCCTTGTGGGGTCCCCCCACGGGCTTGAACAGTATGGTTCAATCCACCATGTGGACTGGAGACAAACCAGTTCCTGTAGATACGTACCTCCTCAAAATTAAGAGACTCTAGCTTAGGCGAATTTTCTAGAAGGTCGATCATAACTCCAAAGGAATCACCAAAAAGTTCTGAATGCAGCACCAAGTGGGTCATATTGTAAAATACAGGAAGACGGTCCAAGAGATTTGCAATGGGCGTGAGGTACTTGGCACCAAAAAAAAACACCAACAAATTAGTACTGTAAATGTTTAATTTTCGGGTGAGCCACAAACATAAGCAAGGTAGTGTTAACTAAACAACTCCAGCTTTTCCATATTGATAATGCAACTTAAATAAGCTAGCATACCTCTAGCGTTTGACTTGTAACTGTAAGTTTCTTAATATTGGAAATCCCAGTAAGTAACCCGAGCACTCGAGGGGTAACGTCTTGCTCCGGCAGATCTTCATATACACAAATAGATGCCTCAACTAATAAAGATAGGTCGTATAGACAAAAGTCAACTATTAGGCAACAAAAGCAATCAAGATGGATAAGATTTGCAGCATAAATTTTGATCACACAACTGAGGACATCCTCAGGCCATAAAAACTCGTAGTTATTGTCAATCGTCAAGCTCTTCAGCGAGGGAATGCAAATCGTTATAGTCTTTAGATTCTCCCATCCACAGTTCAGCAAGGCCAACTCCTGAAGCACTGGGCAACTAGAGAAAAGATGTTGCGTGGAGTTATCATCTGAAAATGTAACATTCGAAAGTTTCAAGGTCTTAAGGTTCGAGAATTGAGTCGAACATGGAACTTCCAAAACCCAGTGCATAGATAATTTCAATGCCACTAGAGATTGACAAGTAAAAAGGCAGCAAGGCAAAACAGGCTGCGTTTTCCAAAGTAAAGAAAGATCAAGCTCTTCAATGTTATGCCTTATCGAAGCAGAGATCCATGAATTAATGCGAGAAGAATACACAAGCTGGTACGAACTTATAGTAAGACTTTTAATATCTGAAGCATCGTGAAGGAGAAGAACTCTTTCCACAAAATCCAAGAAACTTCCATCCTCCTTTTCGCGCGCAAGATGGTACGTTTCCTTCAAATCAATGTTGGCAATAGAGGTCCACAAATATTTCCATTTAGTTGATAATACGGAACTTCGTATGGCATCTTTGGTAGAGAGGAACGACAGGATGTGATGGAGAACATTTTCAGGCAAGCTGCTAATTATATCATTGCCCTTGCCGACATTTTGTTGTTCTGAAAGCTCAACGTTTTCGGAAGAATGTGGATGAATGCTATCATCCCTCTGTCGCTTTGTCTCTCCCATTTGCAGCCTAAATAAAGGGATTAAGAATCTAAAAGTCATTGATCAAGAGACATGACCCAATGAGATGGAAAATTTACAGAATTCATAATGGATAGCAAATTAAACTAGTGAAAATAAATGGAAGCTTAGACTGCTCTGAGGAAAAAATAATGACGATCAGAAGATTATGCTTGTTTTTATAAAAATACGGGTACAATGTGTAGCAAGTACATGGTACAAATGACCATAGCCATAACTTGCAGATACTGATGATTAACACTTATCTGTTTGGAACCCATAGAAAGGAAAAGAAAAGAAAGGAAAATGGGAGATAAAATTTACTATTCACTACACTTGGAATCCTTATTTTCTTCACTCTTTCTCTTCCAACCAAACAATGGAAAGGAATTTTATTTAATTTTCCTTTCCTTTCCATGGGTTCCAAACAGAGCTTGTATATGCAAAATGGCTTGTTTGAAGAAGTTACTATTTACCCAAAAAATCATACAAATACTCGGCGTTATATGCTTATATACAGCTATATATACCACACTGATTCAACCAAAGTGAGAAAACATGGACATGAAAGACCTCAAATCTCCAAACTCAACAAGTCAATCAGGAGCTTAATTGACAGCACGACCATCAAAATCCACCTTACTTACGCCCAAACAGAATTTCAAAAGAAAATCTAGGTTATCGCGGATCCTCTACTATCAGTGGCTAAGACGATCCTGCTAAAGAATATGCGGATGGAAAATCTTACCTTTGAAACCCCGGAAATGGTGAGAGTTGTTAAATGGAGGATTGTCTTTCTGAGCACCGAAAGAACGGATTATTAGGGTTCGCTAACGCTTGTATCGGCAGAGAGAGATAGAGAGAGATGGAAGGTCCACTCTCAGCTAGTTTATGTACGAATTTTTTGGTGGACTATTTATAGTGGATAAATAAACGGAAATTCTAATAGCAACGAATATTTATAGTTAACCACGCAAGAAAAAACGGGTTTGCGTCCATTCTGGATCTCACAAATCTAAAAAAATATCCATAAATTTTTGAAATAAAATACTCTAGTAGAAAAGACCCCTACACTTTTGTAATTTTTTTTTTGCCTACTACCCCTGCAAAATTTGGATTTAAGGTGGTCGCACCTTAAATTTTAGCTAGCTTAGGGTCGGGGTTGGTCGACTCTACTTATTATGGGCCAAATTCATACTAGTCTTCGGTTTGTCATTAATTGGGATCCCCACTGGTGGACGGAAATCAAGAAACATCGTGACGTAAGAAATTAAATTTCTCTAAATTTACTTGTGACATAATTGACTAAATCTCGTTTGAAATCAAGTCACCTGATAAAAAAGTCAAGTGTGAAAATTTGTTTGAACCTATTTATGTTTTCAAACCAACCAAATATATTAATCAATGGATTTTGGCTGAGAAATTACTGTGAAAGCCTGCAGAAATCAACAAACAATTTGGAATTGTATCAATTTCTTTGTCATCCTTCATTGCAAAATACAAGGACACGAGTAAATGGTAACACCGACTCCGAAATTCCGCCATTTTAATACAACAACAATCGATTTTTAGCGTGAAATCAACTTGATGACACAACTTCTTGAGCCTTTGGTAAGCTTGTTCAATTTTTTTTGATCGGCCTGGGAAGCTTGTTCAATTCATGGCAGACCTTCTGCTGTTGTTTCATACTCCTATCTTTTGAGTCACAATGCAACGTCATCCTTCCCAAAATGGATGCATTTTCAGGCAAAAAACCTTATAAGTCCATCTCCAATGGCTTCTTATCGAAATCTGCGATGCAAACAGCTTTATGGGAAGACGCAAAACAAGAAGGTATCTATTCCAACATGAAACCATTGTCGTTGAACGGATCGAAGCTCCGAAAGAATCAAATGAAACCAATATATAGCTATGACCAAAAAGGAAGAACAAATCATGAGGACTGGAATACGCCAGAGGATTAGACTGAATGTAATGCAAAAAAGGAAAAAAAAAAAAGAAAAAAAATAAATCACTCAACTTTTTAATCCAAACCCAATTTACAAAAAGATTGGGAGGAGAAAGTTGTGTATTTCTTCCAATTGGGGTAAGGAGGGTGTAATTAAAAGCCGGGGCCCACCACATCACGTCAGCTGGTTGGAGCATGGTGGGTAGCCAAAGAAAAAGTGAAAAGGTCAAATATGTAATTTGGCTCTAAAACTTCAATCACTTCAACCTGCAGGTTGCAGAGGCCAGAAATTATGCCTTAAGGGCCCACATACGGGGTGCTATGATGCACCCGTTAGCATTTGCGTTGTTAAAAAAATGGATGACAAAGTTGTAGACCATTTTGCATATCTTTTCAGCTCAACATAGGCGATCTCCACTTCCAAAGCAACTGATCAACCACAGAACCAGACAATCATCTAATAACCTATTCTATAAAACAGAGAAAGCAGCACATTCATTTGACATCTTCCTGATAAATTTATATGTCCATGGAAGAGGCTTAGATTCATGGTTTCCACCCTTCCCGTCGAGGAACTGTCCGGAAAGGAGACTCAACATCTCGTATTGCGTGTTTATATACCAGTATAATATCCAGCATCGAAGTAATAGCCAAAAAATGGGTACAAAAGACAATTCAAGTTTTAGCTCTGTAACTCCTGCCCGTTTGAAGGTTTAACCAATGCATCTACGTGCCAAGTAGCACAGTCGTAATTTTCTCCAAGTTATATCAACTCACAAACCACATTGATCTAGCTGAACCATATTTTACATTCCTCGGGCAGGCCACTTTTTCCTGTATTAGATTCTCGAAGCCCCAAACGTACTCTTCAGCAAAGGAGAAAAGCATATGCTGCACCGTTAATAAAGACCAAAGTACGAATCTTTTCATGCCAAAATAAAAGATCAGGCAATGTGAAGGCTCACGAGGCCAATTCCCCTAAATGGATAGGCCCTTGACGACACAGTTAAATGTTTATTGACTTCAGTATCATTTGCCTTTCTGTTCCGTAAATCCTATGAAAACCCACGAGACAAGCACATGAAGAGATTCTATCCTAAATTCCCAGTTAACAGCAGGAGTAAAATGACATCTCCCTTTGAACTGACCCAATGCTATGGTATTTGTTTGTTTACTCGCTTACATGAATAGGATTTCCAACGGAAAAAAAACATAACCTACTAGGCTACTACCTAAGAAACTGCCCACCTTTCGCTTGTTATAGAGAGTTGCGATGGTGGCACAATTGCTGGACGATATGAAGTGACAAGTCTATGTGAGAGTAAAGAAAACTTTAAATCAAACAAGTTTCTTTCTCTGTGATTTCATGGCACCCAAACATACAATCAAAGCAGTTTAGTCACGGGGTTTGAAAGAATCATGGTTCAGTTGAATCTCAATCAAAGTAAACATTGAAAATAGAAGGGATAACAAACAACTTATCAAAAAGATAATATGCAAAAAAAGAAAGAAATTAGATATCAAGTGGACCACTTACAAAGAAGGCAAAGGTATCAATGACATAAAACTCAAAAGCACAATTTATAATTTCACAGTAGCATAAAACTGAGCCAAAGATAATGCGAACAAGAAAACAATGAGATATCATGTGGAACAATTACAAAAAAGGCAAAAGGTATCGATGACAATAACCGTAACGGCACGATAAATTAATTTCACATTAAGACGTCCAAGTGTGAAAGCGCTTGCCTTTGTCAAATATCAGATACAAACAGAAAGAGATACTAACAGGTTAACCAAACGGAAATACCTATTCCGAAAGATGAAAAAGTTGAATCCACATGAAACCTACTAACTCAAGTCAGGATTCACGAAGATAAAGTCAAAAGTAGCATAACTCAGATAATTAAAACACACAGGTCCAGGCCTTTGATTAGGTTCCTGGTACAGATCTAAGAGGGTGTTCCGGTTTCTTGGAAAAAGAAGTTTTAAAAAAAGAAGGTAATTTCAAGCTCAAAAATCATGTGTGGATCTTGTTTGATAGATCTCATTAAAATCTTTTAATGGTGCAAAAAAAAATTGAAAAAATATTTTTCATTTTCATTATATTTGAATTTGAAATTACCTCCGTTTTGAAAAAAAAGTAACTTTTCTAAATTCAATTACTTGATTCGGAACCTGCTGCTCCCTTCAACCCTCAAATTCAAGGTTTGCGCGCAACTGAGGCGGCTGAATCCATATGCGTTCATTCCACCCTTTAGCAGCAACCCAACCAGCATATGGGGAACCCTCGAGTGCGGTTTGTGCCATCTTTGATGGAATAATATCTCAACATCCCATCAATGGCATGGTAATAGACCTTATTTGTCATTTCTCCCGATGATGAAATGCAGAATGAGGAGGTACGACCAAGAAACAATGCTTGATTTCCCAGACAGCTTGTTTCGGTAACCCAGGCCCTTCGAGAGCGACTAAACCTGAACATGCGACATTGGCCATTGTCGTTGCCTCTTAAGATTAAGATCGAATCGTCCAAGTTGGCAAAAACGAGCTGTCCTTTACACAAAAACAAGTGATTACTTCCTGGTAATAACCTCAAATTTGAGTTAGTAGTAACAAGACTCCACTCGCGGTTAGCAACACTAAAGGCTGCAAGAGCCCTTGCCCAACGACCGTAAAAGTGACAATAAAGGAATCCCCGAGCAAACACCACGCCTTGTAAATGATACGGCTGCCCCACGAACGCTTTTGTGGTCCATGAAGTATCACGAGGACGACAGGTGCTGATTATCATCGTGCAGCAACAGTAATTCACAACAAAGAAAACACAGTCAGGGGAACAAGGATCGGAAGAAAAGGCGGCTATATGGAATTGGCAACATGATCAGATGCCGTGGTTTAAATCAGGGAGAGTGATGAGG
This sequence comes from Rhododendron simsii, assembly GCA_014282245.1. NCBI lineage: Eukaryota > Viridiplantae > Streptophyta > Magnoliopsida > Ericales > Ericaceae > Rhododendron > Rhododendron simsii. Next base: position 25,659 of record WJXA01000043.1, on the reverse strand, counting down.
ATGGGCTCCCCATGGCTGTTTATTGTCCGGATTGGCTAGCTAGCAATTCGGCTTTCATCAAGGGGTGCCCAGTTACATGCGATTCACCGATGGTCATGACGACCCTTATCTTGAAGGCCTTACTTCCCTTGTAATTCCATCCCATACTCGTCTTGGTAGGCCTTACTTCCCTTGTAATTCCATCCCATACTCGTCTTGGTGGTACACACAACAATTTAGGAATTATTGGTACTCTAATTTGAAGAACTTTAGCGATTTTTGTTGTAAGCCCGCGGCCCGCCTTCCTTTTTTTGGAGAAAGTATATACAAGGGATTACACACTCCGAATTTCATCCATGAGATCGGACAAACTCTCGCGGTCTTCATAGCTTTTTCGTTCTACGGCAAGAAAATGGTGATCCCATAGATCTTACCTCGTCGGCAATTCCTAATTCGGATATTACAGAGAGTATGAATGTCGAGGAGCCCCCTCCAAAAAAGGAAAGAAAACTCGTACAGGTAAACTCAAACGAATTTCATACGAGGCTTATCATTTCTTTTTACGATCTATGTTTATCTTTTTCGACAGCGTTCCTTGTAGGGAACCAGAGAAAAAAACATTTCCACTTCTAGAGGTGCCAATAAGGTTATTGAGCCGGAAAGAGTTTCATCACCCAGTGAGTATACTTGTATAATTTCCTTCTCTTTTTGCATTTACGTTTTTATAGTTTACTATGCTTTCCAATTATTTTCTTGACAGGTGGTCTCCCGACCGGTCATAAAGCACGTGTCACTTGCGTGGATTTGAGCGATGGCGAGGAGGACGATGATGACTTTCCAAGGCTAATGATCTTGGACCCCGTTACCATGGAAAATCCTAACAATGTTGAAAAAATGGAGTCCGGCTTGAAGGGGATTAAAAGCACTGTGATTGGAGTCGCGAGCCCAAGTATTGGGGCTACGGAAAATGCCACAGGGGTTGCTACGGCCGAGATTGCAGTAACGTCCGTGGGCAACCTCAATCTCGGCCGTAACAACCCGTGTGGCATTTTCCGTAGCCCCAATACTTGGGCTCGCGACTCCAATCACTATGCTTTTAATTCCCTTCGAGCCGGACTCCATTTCTTCGACGTTGTTAGGATTTTCCATGGTAATGGGGTCTAATATCATTGGCCTTAGAAAGTCATCCTCCTCCTCCTCGCCATCACTCAAATCCACCTGTCAAGAAAATAATTAGAAAGCATAGTAAAAAATAAAAAGTAGATGCAAAAAGAGAAGGAAATTATACAAGTATACCCATTGGGTGATGAAATTCTTTCCGCCTCAATAACCTTATTGGCACCTCTAGAAGTGGAAATGTTTTCTTCTATGGGGGCCTACAAGGAACATTGTCGAAAAAGATAAACATAGATCATAAAGAGAAGAAACGATAAACCTCGTATGTTCGTTTGAGTTTACCTTTACAAGTTTTCTTTTCTTTTTTGGAGGGGGCTTCTCGACATTCATTCTCTCTGTAATATCCGAATTAGGAATTACCGACGGGTAGGATCTATGAGATCACCATTTTTTTGCCGTAGAACGAAAAAGCTAGAAAGACCGCGAGAGTTGGCCGATCTCATGGATGAAATTCGGAGCGTGTAATCCCCTATATATACTTTCTCCAAAAAAAGGAAAGTGGACGCGGGCTTACGACAAAAATTGCTAAAGTTCTTCAAGTTAGAGTACCAATAATTCGCAAATAGTTGTGTGCAACCACCAAGATGAGTATGGGATGGAATTACAAGGGAAGTAAGGATTTCAAGATAAGGGTCGTCATGACCATCGGTGAATCGCATGTACCGGGCGCGGATAAGGGTTGTCATGACCATCGGTGAATCGCATGTAACCGGTCGCCCCTTGATCAAAGCCGAATTGCCTAGCTAACTGAACCAGACGATAAACAGCCACGGAGAGCCCATCCTCATAAATGACCAGAAGGTGTCCACGGAGAGCCCATCCTCATAAACAGCGAATATCTTGCCCGATAACTTGATCCACAGAATAGGACTTCTTGTGGTAATAGGGCTGCTTGTGGTGTGATGGGTCAAACAACTCACAAACCAACACCATGGGGTCATCAAGCAAGAACCCATCATCATTCCAGTGGCAGTCCAGCAACCACGGTAGTTTTTCAACATTATCATCCTCATGAAGTGGTGGAGGAAGTTGCCTTTCCCAATTCTTACAAACGGCACAGAAACGGATTCGATCGAAAGTAGAGAGGCGGGAAACAAACTTTGACATGAGTATTTCCGGTGGAAGGTCCAACCAGGGCCGGATTTCACTATCAAGCTCACGTTGGAGTTCGGGCGGAGTTCTCTTTTGATTAACCACAAACTTGTCGTTCTTCTGAGAGTACAGCGCTATGGTGTTTCGTTCTGCAATACGCTCTTTTTTATGAGCTTTCAGATTTAATCGCCATTGATACACAGAGATACTGGTGTACAGAACTGCTTTCTTTTGATTTTTTTAGTTGTTTTTGGAGCCATGCCGAAGAAACCTCTCTATGCCCACAAACTGGAGATGAAAATCCCTACAAAAGCTTCTTACTAATCACTCCATGGGACGTAAAAGGCTTTGGTTATGGATATCAGAGCGATCCTTCATCAGTACGAACTGCCAATCAATTATAGACCCCATGGGCTCGGACATGTGGTTGTACTGAAGCATTTCCAACAGGCAGCTCAACAAATATTGTTTTCGCAAATTTGCCGATAAAATTTCTCTAAAAGATGGTCCGCATTCCTCTACAAAAAAAAAAAAAAAACCCAGAAATTTAGCACAATATATGGGATCAGCTTCAAAGGAAGAAGATACAATTTCTTCACTATTCCTCGTTGCAGCAAGATTCAGTAGGAAACCAACTCAAATTACTGTTTCCGAAAATATATACAAGGAAACTAGCAAATAGCAAGGGGTACACACACGGAAATTGTGGCAAAAATTCAATCATCCTTGACGGAAGGGTCGAAACCCTAAAACTGTAAGACGAAACGAAGAAGGTACTTTTCCATAAATCCAATCATCCTTGACGGAAGGGTCGAAGCCCTAAAACTGTTAGACGAAACCAATACAATAGCTGTCGATGGATATCCAAAAACAGGAATAAACAAGAAGATCAGAACGAATCGTCTCCGGTTCATAGGATTGAATTGTGCTGTCTACTGCCCGCGTTGGAAAAATGGAAGATTTCAATGATCTCATCTAATAATCAAATTACTCCATCGCCCTTTTCTTATGTTGAATTTAGAATGTCGAAGAAATGAGTACATGAGAGAGGGAGAGAGAGACTTGCCTTGGTATAGCTCGAAGAAATCTTCGCATTTTCTGTCAAAACATTGATCGGGAGTGAGAGTGAGGGAGGTTTTCTGAATCAGAAAAAGTTATTATTATTTTTTTTCCAAGCGGGAAATATCAGAAAAAGTTATTCACAGACAAGCCCGGAATAAGTATTACGGAGCGGTCGAAAGCATTTTGGATGGTTCGAATTAAAAATAAAATATTACTGGTCAAACTATAAAAATATATCTCTACTATTAATTATCAAAACGGACAACTATGATTGTGCAATTCCGAAAATAACTTATTTACTGAGGATATACACGGCTCTTCCGTAAATGAGTTATTTTCTTTTCTGAATATATTTTGAAATGGATGAGGTATGTCTGCCGTTGGGATCTGCAAGAGCCAACTCAGACCCATTCCGCGTTTATTTCAATGATCTCACTCATTCATATTCCAGAACTCGTTGATCGTTGATTACTACGGTCATGTAAAAACTTAAGTCAATAAAACATTATTAATACAGAAAAGAACTCTTCAAGTTGTAATCATTGTGCGAAACTCGTTATGTCTTTATATAATTTTGTTTCAATAAGATATCATTCAGTATTTGATTGACTTAATTTTGTACATAACCATATTAATTAACGAGCTCTGCAATGTGAACGTATTGAATCATTAGAAAAAGCGTGAAATAGGGATCGGATCTAGTTACACTGCACAGGGTTTCTTTTCAAATTAGCTGTTGAATACTCGACTTTTTTAGTTTTTTTTTTTTTTTTGGGCTCAAGTTGTTTTTTACCGGCCTCTAGGAGCATCCACATTGTAATAAGCAAATGAGTTTGGATAATCAAACTTACAACAATGCTCAAAAAAATACCCCACATTGTAATAAGCAAAGTTACAAGTCTTTTAGTAAATAACCAAATTTCACTCATTCCATAATCAAACTTAACAACTTTTGCCAATAATCAAAACTCAATAACCAAACTCAATAATTAAACTCAAAACTCAATAATTCAAAAACACCCCATATTGGAATCGTTTCATCGAGACGAATAATTTGGTGTGGTCGAGTGCGTGATTGGAACTCATGTGCGATTGGATATATGTGCATTGTGTATTGTGGGGGTTTGTTTTGTTAGGGATGCAAAAATAACCAATGTGGAGATAGAAGTTGTTAAGTTTGTTTATGAACTAAATGGATAATTAAATGCTGACGTGACACATTTTGATTATTGGTTTTAATTATTCCCATTACGGATGCTCTAAGCATCTACAGTTGTATAATCAAAACAAACTCAAAAAGAGTTCACATTGGAATAATCAAACTTAAAAACATCTTAGCAAGCTCATCAAATTTTGGCCCTTGAATAATCAAAACTATCAACCTTTTGCCAATAATCAAATTTAATTGTCCTTACATTTACTCAATCAAGTACATTATCATTACACAAAAACCTTTTATATTCCATTTTCAACAGGTTTATAACAAAAATATTTTTAAAAACAGTTTTTATTTATTTTTTTTTGCAAAAACAGTTTTTTTACATGTTATTTTTTATTAAAACTGTTTTTCCCAATTTTTTAAAAATATTTTTATTTCAAAACAGTTTTTTTTTTATTAAAACTTTTCAAAAACTGTTCTTTTGAAAAAAAAAAATTTCTATTTAAAAACTGTTTTTTTTTTTTTACTTTTTCCCGAAAACTGTTTTTTTTTAATCAGAGTTTTCAAAAAACTATTTTCTCTTTTTCTAATAACCTCTTTTTATTAGTTTGAAAACTATTTTTAAGAAATTGTTTTCTATGTAACAATTTATAGATTTTTATAAGTTAAAAAGGTGATCTGGTAATTTTTGGTTATTTAATTATGATTGTACTATTGTGGACCTCTACATTGCTAACCTTAGCAACCCCTTAAATGGATAACCAAAAGATAATGTGCCAACTTTTAATTATTCCAATGTGGATGCTCTAAGGAGGCAAACTATAGATTGGACTAAGGCACTAAAAAAAATATTGCATACTGATACGTGAGTGAAGCATTGAGTCACCTTCAATATCCAAGCTGGCTAATTATAAGGCGTTGAGCATATAAGTTCTTGGATATCCAATCTTTACAATTTGGTTTTTTAAATGTGAATTCTGCTCGAGGTTTGTATAAGAAGTATGAACTACCTTTACCCAAAAAAGGAAACATTCTTTACCCGAAAGAAGTATGAACTACTACTACTACTACTATTTTTTACTCAAATTTTCTTCCCTCTTTTTATGTGTCTTGAATGGTGTGAGGTGATCTGAACCTTTTTTTTCTTCATAAAATAGACATCACTTAAAATGGTCCAGACCACTATGTTTGGCTCTTTCGTAGAAGTCTTTTGCCGTGTGTTGACCGTTTTGTTAGAAGTTCAAGTGACGAAGATCATTTTTGTGGGTGATTGTTTCCAGTTTTTCTAACTGGTCCCCGTTAGATATAATCATGTTTCGCTAATGCACTGAAGTCCAGATCTTGGGCGAAAAATACACATCAAACATGTCCGAGAGCCAATGGAAGGCATAAAGTCTAGTAACTGGATGTGACTCAACTGGCATTAGTAAACCAGAGTTGGTTATACATCATGGGTTCATCTTTGTATCTTCACATGTGCCTGATGATCGTGTGTTGTAATCTCCATATTTTGACCGACTCTTACTCTTCCGCGCAGCCGCTATGCCATGTAGACGAGAGATCAGCCTTGCTGCAGTTCAAAGACAGCTTTGTCGTCGACGAGTTTGCTTCAGTTGAGCCTTCCACTTATCCAAAGATCGAGTCATGGAAACTCGGCATAAATGCTAGCGATTGCTGCTCGTGGGATGGCGTGGAGTGTGACCATGACACTGGTCGTGTGATTGGTCTCGACCTCAGTAGCAGTTTCCTCTATGGTTCTATGAACTCCAACAGCAGCCTCTTCAGCCTTGTTCAACTTCGGAGGCTGAACCTTGCTGACAATCACTTCAACTACTCTCAAATCCCAACCAGAATCGGAAATCTTTCTAGACTAAGGAGTCTCAACTTGCACAATTCTTTTTTTTCCGGTCAGATCCCTGCAGAGATCACTTCTCTTCCAAAATTGACTTTCCTTGATCTATCTAGACATATTTACTCATATTCTACTGAATCTCTTTTGAAACTTGAAAAACCCAATCTGAGAGACCTAGTTCAAAACCTCACCAACCTGAAAGTACTAGACCTCAGTGCTGTGAACGTATCTTCTACAGTGCCACATGCTTTATCAAACATGACCTCTCTGACAAGTCTTAATCTTAGGAATTGTTTGCTTTATGGTGAATTCCCAATGGGAATTTTTTGTCTACCAAACCTATGGATTTTAGGCATGTCAGCCAATGAAAACCTATTTGGTTATCTTCCTGAATTTTCGTATGGTAGTCCACTTGAGGAATTGAAGATTTGGAGGACAAATTTTTCCGGATTGCTTCCCAATTCCATTGGGAACCTTGATTCCTTAAACGTGTTGGAATTAGGAGAGTCCAATTTGTATGGGATACTTCCAAGCTCGCTAGGCAATCTAGCCCAGCTCACGTTTCTAGATGTTCACGGAAACAATTTTTGGGGACAGGTTCCTTCATCAATAGCAAACTTATCAAAACTCACTGTCTTAGGACTCGGCGGCGGTACTTTTGATGCACGACCCTTTGGGAAGCTATCAAAACTCACTGCACTAGTACTCGACAATACAAAACTAAAGGATGTATTACCACAGTCTCTTGCTAACCTGACCCAGCTATCTATGTTGGTTCTCAACAACAATGAGTTATTTGGTGAAATCTCATCTTGGCTTTTGAACTTCACCAGATTAACCATTTTAGACCTTTCAAAAAATCAACTATCTGGCATGTTTCCGAGCTCAAATATCTCTCAACTCAAGCATCTAGAATCTCTAGATTTCAGCTTTAACAGGCTGCAAGGACCACTCCCTCTTCCACCATCGACTATCCTTGATTATAGAGTCGCTGGTAATTTACTAACCGGAAAAGTCCCAACATCATTCTGCCAAAATAGAGCTCTTTTTGCACTTGACTTGTCTAATAATAACTTAAGCGGGGCCATTCCTCAATGCTTGGCCAGTTCTAGTAGTGGTTCTCTATTGATTTTCAATCTGAGTTACAACAACTTCCATGGTACCGTGCCTCAAACATTCATGAGGGGGATCAAGATGATTGACTTAAGTCATAATCAATTGCATGGGGGGGTACCACATTCATTGGCTAATTGTACAACGCTTGAAATTCTTCTTCTGGGAGATAATCAGATCGAGGACTTTTTCCCCTTTTGGTTGGGATCTCTTCCTGAGTTACAAGTTCTTAGTCTTCAATCTAACAGATTCCATGGTGCCATTGAGAATCCTAAAACCAATTTGAAGTTTCCAAAGTTGAGGATTATTGACCTCTCTCACAATGGTTTCTCTGGTACATTGTCGTCAGGGTACTTCCAGAATTGGAATGCAATGAAAGTGGTTGGGAAAGGGAATTCAACATATATGCAAGTGGAGAAACCACAAGCTACAGGGGTGGCAAATATTGTTTATTCAAGGGGTTTTACCTATTCAATAACAATATCTAGCAAAGGGACAAAACTACTTTATGAGAAGATTCAAAGTGTATTTGTAGCTATTGATCTTTCAGACAACAAGTTTAGTGGTGAAATTCCAGAATCCCTTGGAAGTCTTAGTGGACTTCAAGCACTAAATATTTCGGAAAACAACCTCACTGGCATCATCCCGTCATCCTTGGCAAATCTGCCGAACTTGGAATCGTTGGACCTATCTCGAAACCTGCTCTCAGGAGAGATCCCTCAGCAGCTTACCAAACTCACTTTCCTCTCAGTCGTAAATGTTTCTCATAACCATCTCATGGGCCCCATTCCTCAAGGTAAACAATTCGATACATTTGATAATAGTTCATATATTGGGAATATGGGATTGTGCGGTGTCCCCCTGACGATGTTATGCGGGAATTCAGAAACGTCACCCCCACCACCACCGGCACACAGCTCGCAAAGTGATGATTCAGAGTTTTCGATGGGTATAAACTGGATGGTCATATTGATGGGATATGGAAGTGGGCTGATAGTTGGGTTGGTTATTAGGCACACGCTCACCACGAGGTACCATGAACGGTTTGTTGCCATCTTTGAAAGGGCAAAGAAAACTCCAAAGAGGCCGAAATTAAGGAAGGGGCGAAGAAACTAATTCTATTGGCAGTGCCGGTACTATACTGTTTGTCCGTGTGTGTTATTTGCTTTAAAGAAGTAATTTTCATGTCGTTTGTCATTTTTTAGTTTTCTTTCAACTGGTTCGTACTACATCTGGTGGTTGTTTAGTTTGTAGCGTAGTTTCTGTATTCCTCATTGTGGCCTTATCACTCGTAATTTAAGGTATGCAGTGCACCCTTGTGAAAAGAACTACAGCTACTTTCTTCTTTTTTTTTGGATAAGCACATTCCTTATATAAAGCGAAAACTCATTTACAATTCTAAGGGGCATACCCCCGAAAGAACACAACTCCTAAGGCACCTGAGACAAATCCTCAGAGAACCACTAGAGAGAATAAAGGAAACAAGACCAAAAAACATAACACCATGTTCTTTACAAATTTTGCCTATACAAAACAGGTGGAGCAAAAATTCTATTTGAGAGCCCCAAACTGCAACATTACTCCATGTTGCAGCTACTTTCTTGTTTAGTCTGTGTGTGTGTGTATGTGTGTGTGTGTGTGTGTATATATATATATATATATATATATATATATATATATATATATATATATTCCTCTGCGAAATAATTTTAATGAAGAAATTACAATCAACAGATCTACGATCGTGTTTAGTCTCTGTACCGATTATGATACTTGTTTGTGTAATAGCTTAGAGTGTGTGGTTCTTTAGCATTTTAGCTAAAGTCTAGTAATTACAAAAGGGTAAGAAAAAAAAACAAAAAACCATGGGGTTGTTAACATGTATGCAGTTACAGAAATCCCTTGCTAAAGAAAAATAATCTGCGGGTATGGGTATGAAGGGGGTGGGTACTAAAAATTTACTGACCCTATGCCTGGGTCCACCTCGGGTCCAATGATTTGTTTTTCCGTAAAAAGTACTTGTAAAATAGTACATAGTGTAAAAAATCTATTCAATCGAATATAAATTATTAAGTGCTTATTAATTCCCCTAAAATTTTGGACCGCAAATTTTGAATAAAAAATTGGATGGAATGATCAAGCACTTTTTGACATTCTATTGAGCTGAGTTTTCGTATTTGTAGAGCTTGCTATCAAAATTATTACGAAATGAAGGTCGTCGATCCATTTATGGGACCAACGTACGTGGACATCACGAGTGGGTATGTACATTTTCGGCACCCTTGGACTGCTACAAAAATGGTACACAAGTTGATTGAAGAGTTTACGTAATATCGTAACAGGACATAAACCATTGTTACCATGAAATAATAATGAGGAAACAGAAAGCAGATGATATCGCTTTGAATGCAATACGAAAGTAGTTCGAAATCTTACGAATCAGGATCAATAAGTCGCCGATGCACGAGAAAGCCGGTTGGGGCTAAAGCTGATCAACGACAAACCTAATGACCCAACGGTGTGGTTTGTTCAAGTTTGATTCCAAAATTTAACAAGCCTATTTCAAGTTTGGCTACTTTATTAGACGAATCAATCTTCGACAATCTCTAATCGAGTCAATTTTGAGTAGTTTCGTTCTTTTAAAGAGCAATGCTCTGGATTTGACCTAAGGAAGTTTCCTGATTTCCTACGGTTTCAGAATGGATTGGTGACACCATCTTTAAGTAATAACGAAGTTCATGGCAAAATACCAATGTGGTTATGGAACGCATCCAAAGAAACTATGGAAGATATCATCCTTCACGGAAACTTTCTAACAGGCTTCGAGCAGTCACCACTACTTTTGTACCTAACTGTTAAGATGTTGCAAGGATTAGTCCCAGTTCCACCACCGACCACCGCTTACCATTTTCTATCGCGTAGTTTACTAGCCGGAGAAATTCCACCATCAATCTGCCATAATAGTCGTCTTAAAATGCTTGCCTTGGCTTCAAATAACTTAAGTGGCACATTCCTCAGCGTTTGGCCAATTCTAGCAAAGACCTATCGGTGCTCATTCTAGGTTCTAACAATTTCCGTGGCATTATTACTCACACATTCACAATCGGGATCCAGGTGATTGATTTATGTCACAATCAGTTGCACGGCAGGTACTACGATCACTAGATAATTGTACAATGCTTCAGGTACAACGCTTCAGGCTCTTCGTATTGACAATAATCAGATTAAAGGTCCTTTGCCCTGTTGGTTTCCTAAGTTACAAATCCTTGTCTTACGGTCCAACAGATTTCATGGTGCCATTGAGAATCCAAAAGGAAATTTGTTGTTTCTAAAGTTGCGCATAGTTGACCTCTCTAACAATGGTTTCTCAGGTAACTTGCCTCAGATTACTTTGAAACTTGGAATGCAATGGAAATGGTCAAGCCAAAAGAGTTAACATACATGGAGGTGAATGCAAGTTCGAACCAGCCAAAGTATTACTCAGCAGGTTTTCGAGTATTAAATGACAATATCTCACAAAGGCACACAGCGGTTATTCTCGGGGATTCACAGTGCCTTTGTGTAGAAACTTTATATCCATCTCAAAACCAATTGGCAATGAGTGAAGAGGTCCCAAATGTTATTAAGTGATCACCCATTCCACACCCAAGCAATGTGGGACTCTATTTTCTTTACATCCCCCCTCACGTGCAGCCGTGTTTGAGGTCTGTCACGTGTGGCCACTTTTGGGTCCTATCATCGTGCAGCCTTTTTGCTGGTCTGTCATCGTGGGGTGTGGATTGTGAATTTTATAAAATGTGGGGGTGGAACGGGCCCCGCTTTGATACCATGTAGAAACTTTATATCCATCTCAAAACCAATTGGCAATGAGTGGAGAGGTCCCAGATGTTATTAAGTGATCACCCATTCCACACCCAAGCAATGTGGGACTCTATTTTCTTAACATCCCCCTCATGTGCAGCCGCGTTTGAGGTCTGTCACGTGTGGCCACTTTTGGGTCCTATCATCGTGCAGCCTTTTTTGCTGGTCTGTCATCGTGGGGTGTGGATTGCGAATTTTATAAAATGTGGAGTGAAACAGGCCCCGCTCTGATACCATGTAGAAACTTTATATCCATCTCAAAACCAATTGGCAATGAGTGGAGAGGTCCCAAATGTTATTAAGTGATCACCCATTCCACACCCAAGCAATGTGGGACTTTATTTTCTTTACACTTTGTAGCTATCGATCTATCAAACAACCATTTCAAAGGGGAAATTCCAGAATCAATTGGAAGTCTTAGTGGGCTTCAGGTGTTAAACAATTCCAACAGGATGGCCTTTGTAGTATTAGTTGGGCATGCTTTGCTAGTATTAGTGGGCTGACCACGAGGTATTATGTGGGGTTTTACGGGACTAGCCCTCTCGGATGGTGAAAAAGGTTGAGAATAGAAAGTCTAAATCTCACTATTTTGGTGACAAATTGCGACAGAGAGGAAACCGACCAATTATAATTCGTCATTTTTCTTCATTTTGCAACGTTTCTCACCTCTTCTTTTCATCCAAACACGTGATGGGACTCTCATTTATTTTCTCATCATTTCTCACTGTCCAAAATGAGTTCAGAAATTGATGGACCAGAATCTAACTCAATAAGCATGTTTGCTCCGAATGTTTGTCCATACTGATGCCTGAGCTTTTGTGAAGTCAAGTTCAATGCTTTATACATGATTCGAAATTAAGATTCCAAGTGATGCCAATGGCTTTGCGCTAATCATTATCTCTTGGCGTAACAGTTCCTTGCGCATGAGGGAAACGTGGTACTGAACGTGGAGGCTCGGCGCCAATAGAGGTGCCGCTGAAGGAGAGGTACGGAGTGAGATCCTTTGTCCGAGCCTTGGCCTTGGCCGAACCTAGAAGTTCGTTCCTCAGCCTAGCCAACAAGCGGATGGAGTGAGATCCTTTATTTGAGCTTGGCCCTCACCGAGCTTGAGCGCGTGACCTTTAGTTTATTCCGGCTGATATGGGGGAGAGTCTCTGTCCGACGGCACGGATCACTCCGGCTTAGCCCCAGGCCATCTCAAGGGGACACATGGTCTGAGCCGTATAGTTCGTCCTACTACACTTTGTTCTAACTAGGGAAAAGGTGCGACATGCTCACACGTCGTTTTGTGTTAATTCATTGCTCACTTAAAATGGTCCAAAAACCAATACTCCCTCCGTCCATTTTTAAATGTCCTACTTCGTAATTTCAACTTATTAAAAAAACATCATTATACATTTCACATCAACTTTTTCCTTCACTTTCCCTACTTATCCATCATCATTACACTTTTACTCACTAACTTTTCAAAATGGAATCTACTTTTAGGGACAAAATAAACAATGCACCAACTTTTACCCACTAACTTTACAAAATGGACATTTATTAAGGGACAGCCCAAAATGGAATACCGGACTATAAAAAAGGGACGGAGGGAGTATGTTTTTTTGGAAAAAAAAACCCCCACTATGTTAGCGCTTCTTACTTGTAGAATACGATCATGTTTGGCTCTTTAATTCGTAGAAGTTCGAGTGATGAGCGTTTTTATGGGTGATTATTTCCAACTGGTCCCCATTAGATATATTGATTCGCTAATGCACTGAGTCCACATGTTGGGGAGAAAATTAATGCACGTCAAACATGTCCGAGAGCCAATGGATAAGGGTTACAAAGTCCACATTGAGAGTCTGTGGAAGGCATTAAGCCAAGTAACAGGACAAGATTTTGAAATTATGCCGGACATGACAGGCATGCCGACAAGAGACCTTGAATATAGAATATTTAACTTACAAGTGCATGCCCGTGCCTTCATTACAAGAATTTGGTATTCGATAACCTATGTGTGAGCCAACTGCCTATATTTTAAGGTTCGGTGCAACTTGATATTGAGTTTGCAACATCTGAATCGTTCAAATCAATTATGTAGCAATTAGAAGGCATTTGCGAATCCTAACCATCAATCGTCCACAATAAACATAATTTTCAGCAATTAAACATCACATTTAGGCATATGATTTTTCATTGCCAGATCATACCTAAATATGAATTGCCTTCCCTACTATTGACCTGCCTCACAAACAAACTTGAATCACCCCAAGAGGTGTTTATTTTTTTTTAGATTTAATGAACCACTCTAGACCGTTAAACTTATGTATGTATATAAGATTCAAAAACTGAGCTTGTTTATTAATTGATATTTTTGCACTCCATATGAGAAATTTTGGCCAGGTACCACACACATGGCACCCCTTCGACGATCCCAACCGTCCAAACGTGTTTTGGACGTCCGAATTATAGAGAGAAAAAGAGGAGAGAGAGTGGTCCGGTGAGAGGACAGAGAGGGAGTAAATCTTGGTCGTCCAAAACGCGTTTGGATGGTTGGGATCGCCAACAAGTACTGCCGTGTGATACCCGCTTGGCACCCAAAAAATTCTCAAGCCATATATTTATACGTACATGTATGAATGTAGATGCAAGTTTTAAGAAATTTGATTAAAAGATACATAATAACAAGTAAAACATGACAATTTTTTAAATTTAACATTTGATAACCCTTTTTTTTTTTGCCAAAATGGTACGAGTATTATTAAAATGATTGTGTTTGGTGTTATGTTTGAATTGTTGAGTACCTAAAATAACTGGGATCTGTCTGACAAGTGTTATAGCAGCAGTGCCAAGCAAAAAAAAAAAAGTGTTATAGCAGTGTCTAACGTGACACCCCAACTTTTTGGAAATATCCTTACTTCTTACGCGTTATTAGTCACATGTAAAACTTCCTTCGTTTCAACTGATATAAAATGCAAATTCAGAAAGATTGTGTAGATGTACATACATGTGGCCATTTATTCTTAAAAAAAAAAAAAAAAAACCACATTCATTTGAAATACTTGGCTTATTTATTTATTTATTTTGGATTCAAGTTGTTTTTTACCAGCCTCAAAGGCGGCAACCCATAATTTGGCTTTGCAAAATGTTGCATACTGATACACAAGCCGTAGACACCCCAATCCAGGCCTCGAAGGTTCTTTAAATTCCCCGATGATGAAATAAAGAAAATAAAACATTTTAAGAGCTTGAATGTAGATTCCCACAACATACCCAAAAAGAAAAAGATCCAGCAAAAGCCCAGAAAGCCCCAAAAGCCTAGGATTGGACCTGGAATACTGCATGGAACACTTCTACACCGCACGGTGCAATAAAATTTGTTACACCGCACGAGGTCATGAGGTACACCGCACAACATTTTAGAAAAAGTTCTGACTGGCTTAGAAAGCTATCGACCACAACTTAAAGTCGGCTTAGCAGGAAATACATTTCTAGCCGGTCTAAAAGTCACCTCCCCCATTTGCATTGATAATTCTTGGCTCTTGCTTATAAATACACCCCTCCTCTTAAGAGAAAGGGACCCCACACACTCGATTTCTTGGCCCTTACACCCACTATCTCTAAGTCTTGAGGAAGTTATCCTAACATTCTCTTGACATTCTTTCTCTCTCTACAAGCATTCCCTCCTCCTCCTCTTTCAAAAATTAGTGCTCTACTAACTTTGAAGTTCCACCATTTCAAAATCCCAAGCTGTTCAACCATCCACACTCATCCACTCATATCCGCACTCATCCATAACCCATCAACGTTTGTTCATCCTCGTTCAAGCTCAAAACCAAAGGAAAAAGTAAGTTTCCTTAGGCCAAGCTCAACGTTGACCCTAATGGGACTTTCTCCAGTCATACTTGACCCTTTTGGTTAAGTACTGACTTAAAAACTATTTCCAGAAATTAAAACTAGCTACTGTACTGGACCCACTAAACCTGCGGTGTAAAAGCACACCATACGCTTTAGCGTGGTACCACGCATGGTATATTAATGTAAGTATTTATTTGTTTTGACTGTCTTGATCATATCCACTCGCTGTTGGGTCTGCTAAAATTGCTCAGATATTGATACAGGCGTATTTCAAAATGTAGTTTATCCAAAAACCACGTCTTTGGCTTGTCAAAATAGGTTTTTATGATCATCCATAATGATCAAGTGCATCAAAAAGGGTTTTTGTAATTTTTTTTTTTTTTAGAAAAACAACAAGAAAGGTGACAAAGTCCATGGCTGGTTTCAATCTGAAAATACAAAGATATTCTGGAATGGATGCATAGTCACACTGTGCGAATATCTGAGTAACAACAGTGGGCTAACAGCAATGTCGTATACCGCACGGCATATCAAAAAGCCGTGCAAGATAATTTGGTACACCGTGCAGTGCCGTTTGTGATCATGGCAGTCTGTTAATAATGTGTTATTTCATTTCTGTACATCATCCATTATCATTCATTGTACGTAAGCACCACGGACACACCAATGTGATATATTAAATCTCATGTCCCTTTCCCTTATTTGCTTATTAAGAGCTTAATCTTCCAAAAAATATTTAAAGTTTTCCCCTTTGAAAATGCTAAGCAGAGACTGGTTCCGACCGGGCAAATGAGGTGCTTTTCAACAAAACCTTCCCCATTTGTAACGTGGCCACCCAAACCCAAGATCTCAACGTTTTTCGCTAGACCAAAAGCCTTCCTTTCGCTCAAATCAAAACCCTCGGTTTCTAAGATCATCTATCTCAAAAATCCGGGTGGCAACTTTTCAGGGCGCGCCAGTCGGGGAGCCCACACAAGCAAAGCATCGAGCTAGTCACCTTCAATATGTAAGTCGCTAATCATATGTTTGGCGTTGAGCATATAAGTTCTTGGACACCCAATCTTTACAACTTAATTGGTTTTTAAGAGTGAATTTTGCTCGAGATTTGTATAAGAAGTATGAACCTACAAGCAGAATTGCGCATGCCGGTGATTCTCACTCTCTCGTCGTGCTCTGCTTGCTCCCAAGTTTGATTTTTTTGCTAGTTGATTGATCTTTACACTACGACTTGTACACACATATATAGGATACAAGTTCTAAATCAAACAGAAGACAACTTCCATGGAATCACCCATGCGCCTACCAAATTGGATTTTCTAGACCAAATCTTATCCAATCAATCTTTGACAAAATCTCTTAATCACATCCAAACCCTTGGCAAATCTTTGAACATGTAAATCAAGCTTCCCATATTTCAAACAATATTGAATCTATGGAAGGCATTAAGTCAAGTAACAGGACAAGATATTCAAATTATGCTGTACACGACAGGCACGCCGACCTTGACTTTTATGAATTCACATTGAGAGAGAGAGAGAGAGAGAGAGAGAGAGAGAGAGAGAGAGAGAGAGAGAGAGAGAGAAATTAATTCGATTAGGTAGCTAGTGGAGCAACTCCAAAGACTCCGGGGGGGCTGGGTCCATTAGAGCACTCGGAGTGTACAAATTAAAGCACAATAAGGGCATTAGCTTTCTCATCCAAGATTTGTATCTCTAAGATAGCTACTTTTATAATACATGATGGATTCATCTCTGTATCTTCACATGTTCCTGATGATCTTCTGTTGCTTTAATCTTGATATTTTTACCAACTCTTACTCTTCTGCGCAGCCACTATGCCATGCAGATGAGAGATCAGCCTTGCTGCAGTTCAAGCATAGCTTTCACATCAAGAAGTTTGCTTCCGGCAATCCTTCTGCTTATCCGAAGGTTGAGTCATGGAAGCTTGATGGAAATGCTAGCGATTGCTGCTCATGGGATGCCGTGGAGTGTGACCATGACAGCGGTCATGTGATTGGTCTCGACCTCAATAGCAGCTTTCTCTATGGTTCTATCAACTCCAACAGCAGCCTCTTCAACCTTGTTCACCTTCGGAGGCTGAACCTTGCTAACAATCACTTCAATTATTCTCAAATTCCGACCGGAATTGAAAAACTTTCGAAACTAAAGAGTCTCAACCTATACAACACCTTTTTTTCAGGTCAGATCCCTCCAGAGATCTCTTCTCTTTCCCAATTGACTTTTCTTGATCTATCTAGATACTTTGACCCATATTCTATTGAATATCTTTTGAAACTTGAAAAACCCAGTCTGACAGACCTAGTTCAAAACCTCACCAACTTGAAAGTACTAGACCTCAGTGCTGTGAACATATCTTCTACGGTGCCAAGTGCTTTATCAAACATGACCTCTCTAACAATTCTTTATCTTAGGAGTTGTTTGCTGTATGGTGAATTTCCAATGGGAATTTTTCGGCTACCAAACCTACGGATTCTAGACGTGTCAGACAACGAAAACCTATTTGGTTATCTTCCTGAATTTTCACCCGGTAGTCTGCTTGAGGGATTGCTAATTGAGCGGACAAATTTTTCTGGATTGCTGCCAAATTCAATTGGGAATCTTGATTCCTTAAATGTGTTAAAATTAGTACAATCCAATTTTTGGGGACAGGTTCCTTCATCAATAGCAAACTTGTCAAAACTCACTACCTTAGGACTCGGCGGTGGTACTTTTGATGCACGACCCCTTGGGAAGCTATCAAAACTCACTAGACTAGTACTTGAGAATACGAAACTTATAAATGATGTTTTTCCACAGTCTATTGCTAACCTGACCCAGCTGTCTCTGTTGGCTCTCACCAACAATGAGTTATCTGGTGAAATCCCATCTTGGCTTCCGAACCTCACCCGATTATCCTATCTAATGCTTTCAGAAAATCAACTATCGGGCATGTTTCCGAGCTCAATCTCTCAACTCAAGCATATTGAATTCCTTGATCTTTCTTCAAACAGCTTGAGTGGTAAAGTCGAGCTAGATATCTTTCAAAATCTCAAAAACCTTTCTCTATTGGATCTGTCCGGAAACAAACTGACGGTGCTTGAAACAAACCGCACCAATGCTACTCTACCAAAATTCAATAGTATAGGAATGGCATCATGCAACTTGAAGGAGTTTCCTAAATTCTTGCGGTTCCAGGATGAAGTAGAAGTCCTTAATTTGGCTAATAATGGTATTGATGGCCAAATACCAACTTGGTTGTGGAACACAAGTAAAGAAACAATGAGAAATATTGACCTTCATGGAAACTTTCTTACAGGATTTGAGCAGCATCCAAATGCCATTCCATGGATATCACTACAATTCATAGATTTTAGCTTTAACAGGCTGCAAGGTCCACTCCCACTTCCATCGCCGTCTATCCTTCTTTACAATGTTGCTTGTAATTTACTAACCGGAGAAATCCCACCATCATTATGCCAAAATAGTGCTCTTTTTGCACTTGACTTGTCTTATAATAACTTAAGTGGAGCCATTCCTCAATGCTTGGCCAGTACTAGTAGTGATTCTCTGATGCTGCTCAATTTGAGTAACAACAATTTTCAAGGTGCTATTCCCCAGATGTCTATGAGAGGGATCAAGTTGATTGATTTGAGTCAAAATCAATTGCATGGAGAGGTACCACGTTCACTAGCTAATTGTACAATGCTTGAAATTCTTGTTTTGGGAGATAACCAGATAGAGAACACTTTTCCCTTTTGGTTGGGAGCTCTTCCTGAGTTACAAGTTCTTGTTCTCCGATCTAACAGATTTCATGGTGCCATTGAGAATCCTAACACCAATTTGAAGTTTCCGAAGCTACGGATCATTGACTTGTCTCACAATGGTTTCTCTGGTACATTGCCATCAGAGTACTTCCGGAACTGGAATGCAATGAAAGTAGTCGCGAAAGGGAATTCAACGTATATGGGCATGGATGCGATACCACAATATAGAGGGAAGGGACCAATTTCTTATGGAGACCGTTTATCGTATTCAATAACAATATCTAGCAAAGGGACAAAAAGGCTGTATGAGAAGATCCAAAGTGTATTTGTAGCTGTTGATCTTTCACACAACAAATTCAGCGGCGAAATTCCAGAATCCCTTGGAAGTCTCTGTGGACTTCAAGCACTAAACATTTCTGAAAACAACCTCACCGGCATCATCCCGTCATCCATGGCAAATTTGACGAATCTGGAATCGTTGGACCTATCTCAAAACCTACTCTCAGGAGAGATCCCTCAGCAGCTAACCAAACTCACTTTCCTCTCAGTCCTAGACTTTTCCCATAACCGTCTCACGGGGCGCATACCTCGTGGTAATCAATTTGATACATTTGACAATAGTTCATATGGTGGGAATATGGGATTGTGTGGTGTCCCCCTGACGATGTTATGCAGAAATTCAGAACCGTCGCCCCCACCACCACCGGCACACAGCTTGCAAGGCGATGGTTCAGAGTTTTCGACGGGTATCTACTGGACAGTCATAATGATGGGATATGGGAGTGGGCTGATAGTTGGGTTGGTTATTGGGCACACGCTGACCACGAGGTATCATGAACGATTCGTTGCGATATTTGAAAGGTCAAAGAAAACTCCAAAGAGGCCGAAAAGGAAGGGGCGAAGAAACTAAATCTATTAGCAGTACTTGTACTAAACTGTTTGTCCGTGTGTGTTATTAGTTTTCGAGAAGTAATTTTCATGTCGTTTGTCATTTTCAAGTTTTCTTTCAAGTGATACCGAAAACATCGGATGGTTGTTTATTTAAGAACTACAGCTACTCTGTTTTTTAGTCTCTGTATTTCTCTTGCTAAGTGATTTTGACGAAGTTTATGGTAATTACAATCAACAGATGAAAGCGCTTACTAAGGATACTAAAGAAATGATGCTGCTAGCTTTCTGTTATAGCCCTAGCAACGAAAGGCAATAACAAAGAAAAACAATTACCATGAGGCGGTTGTTAACAAGTGTACTTGACCGTATGTGTGGTTCCACCTTGAGTCCAACGATTCTTTTGTTAAAAGTTTGTTTTTTTAAAAAAAAAAATCAACTTAATTGGATATGAATGAGTGCTTAATTAATTCGTCCCTAATTTTGGATTACGAATTTTGAACTAAAAAAAAAAAAAACCACACCAATTTGCTACAGCAGCCCGGAGAGTCCAAGTGTAAAAAATTTTCGTTCCCTCTCTCACATTTCTTCTTGGGGTATGAGATCACTGCTTTGGTTTACTGATTCATAAAGTCTAGAAAGAAGAGCACGGATGTGACTGATTCATAAAGTTTTGAGGTATGAGATCACTGCTTTGAATACTATTAGAATTTGGACGATTTCTTCAAATTAGCTGTTTGAATTCTTGACTTTTTAGAATTTTGGACGATTTCTTCAAATTAGCTGTTGAATACTTGACTTTTTTAGAATTTTTTCTTTTGGAGTCAAGTTGTTTTTTACCAAACTATAGATTGGACTATGTCACTCAAAAAATATTGCATACTGATACGTGAGTGAAGCATCGAGTCACCTTCAATATCCAAACCGACTAATTATATGGCGTTGGCCGTTGGGCATATAAGCTCTTGGATATCCAATCTTTACCATTCAGTTTTAAGTGTGAATTCTGCTCGAGGTTTGTATAAGAAGTATGAACTACATTTACCCAAAAAAAAGAAAAATTCTTCACCCGAAAGAAGTAGTATGAACTACTACTACTACTTTTTACTCAAATTTTCTTCCCTCTTTTTTTGTGTCTTGAATGGTGTGATGTGATCTGAAACTTTGTTTTCTTCAAAAAATAGACATCACTTAAAATGATCCAGACCACTATGTTTGCCTTTTTCGTAGGATTCTTTCACCATGTGTTGACTGTATCTTTAGAAGTTAGAGTGACGAGCGTTTTTGTCGATAATTGTTTCCAGTTTTTCTAATTGGTCCTGGTCTGTCGTTTTCGCACCAAAAATATAATTTATAAAACAAGGAATTAACTAATATTCCGAAGAATAGCGGTCAAGTCCAGGATCGTCCGCAGGGAGTAAAAAGCTAAGTTGCAATAGTTTCAATTAATTTCTAATTTAATTCGGAAAGTAAAGAGAAGTTGGATTTTGATTTGGATTGATTAAACTAAAACTAAACTAGAAAGCAAATTAAATGAGTTGTAAACTAATGAGAGAAGGGACTAGGGTTTCTGATTCAGTCTCCCCTTGTAACGCAATTATTTTGAAACCTAGGGTTCACATTCAACATTCAACCAGATCACCGTAGGGTAGCAATTCCTATCGATAATCCCCAAAAAGATAATCAAGATTTGTACTCCGTATAGGCTATCTCAACACGGCACGGATCGTCTCATTGGATTTAACCACGGCACGATCCGTCTCACGTCGTATAGTCTATCTCAAAGCGTATCCTGAAATATTAAAAACCATTGTATGAAAGTGCTTGAAACCATGGATACAAGCACATTCGAATATTGGAAAAATATAAAACTTCATAAAAAGTTATGAATCGATCAAGTCACACAATCAAGTTGAATATAAAACCCTAAAAATCTAACAACTACGCTACTTGGAGAGACCTCCTCATTACCCTAACCAAATAATTTAGCCGCTCATAGAGTGAGAACAAATAACCGTGTAAAAACAGAACTCCATTAAACAACAAACTCAAAGCTTTTTAATGAATAGTAAAAGAATAAAACCCAAAGCTCCTGTTGTCGGTTCGGCCGTGATAGGCGAGGCGTAATCGAAGTGCTGCCTCCTAATCGCAGCCTCGCTCTCTGTTTATGCGTCTCCAAAAGGATCCCTCAAAACAGAACCCTTGCTTCCTTTTATATTTGTTGCTGTAAACCTCTTCCACCAATAAAAGGACTGGGCCATCATATATGCACGTACAAACAAAGGTTTGTTGGCCCATTTGTTTCTTTTAATTCAAATACCCAAATGGCCTTTCACTAGCAACACGTGGAAATTATTCCATCTCATTATTATGTTTCAAATATCCATCATTTAGGAATTTGACTAGGTGCTTCTCTCCTTCGTTCATCTAAACTTGGTCCAATCTCTTGATTAATTTGATCGGCACTGTATAAAATCCTCCATTTAACTCCAAATGCCATCCAACAACTTCGTAGGTTCTGAAACACGAAAAACTAGTGTCAAACTCCAAATAATATAATAAACAGACATAACAAGAGTAAATTAGGGGGCGTAAATAGGCATATTTACGCACCTATCACATCCCCCAACTTACACTTTGCTAGTCCCTAGCAAAGAAAGGAAAAATAAATAAAATAAAGCAACTAACTAAGGGATAGATCTTTTAAACCCCCCAGGTGGCCCCGGTAGGACGAGTGAAGTCTCGTGAGGGTTTTCAGCAGTGATCACCCACAAAACACCTTAGATCCCTTCACTTGGAACCCAAAAACCTACAATGCAACTCACTGATATGCCAATGCCAAGAATAAAGCATATGCAAAAATAGTTCTAGAAGCTATCAAAACATAGAAATAAATCATGGCACCCAAGCTTAGCGTGTGTGAGCAAGAACCTTGACCACAAGTGAACCACAACCAAGTACTCTCTCCGGACCGAGCCTCGACTTCAATTCTCACCGTGTCATGCACTCAACAACAAAAAACACTCGAAACAAAGTGCATTTAATAGACTCTCATTATGTGCGGGCGAAAGTTATGCGATAAAGAACCAAAGTATCCCGCACACTTAGACACAAAAAGAAAGCTTTTTAAAGTGGACACAAGATCTCATGAATGGAATGCCAAGTATTAAAGACTATATCTATCCATCGATCCACAACCCATTACCCCTAAGATCAAGTAGGACTTTTATTCGGTTATATCGTTGGGTAAGGAAAAGTGCTTCAAAGGTTAGGATAAATCATAAGCAAATGTCCGAGAATAGGCCAAAACAACATAGGACAAGTAATAATGTGCGCCCTCTTCCAACTCTTTTCAACTTCGCCTTATCTCTCATATTCTTCACCCTTCACACACTTCCACAATGAAATCACTTTTTTTCTTTCTTGCAACAAGTATATTGGTATCTTCCCATTTTTCATTCAAGTTCCTTTTTTTTTTTTTTTGTTTCTTGCAATTTTCTCATTCACTTTTTTTTTCTTTTTAGCCATGGGGAAGAACATACTACATTTCAAGCACATCTTTCTCGACTACGCTTTCTCCACTTTTTTCAAAAATTAACCTTCACATGATTAACTTGCCATTCTCAAGACACAATATGGTTGGTGAAGCTTAACAAGAAAAAGGCTCATGCAAGAGGTTCAATGTGGTTTGCAAGGGATAAGTGTTTAAGAAAAAGAAACGAACCGGCTCAAAGCAACAAAAATGGCCTACTATCCTCTCCTCGGGGCAATACAATCATGTAACGATCCAATCCCAAAAGATAAAATAATAGGCATGCATTAAGTCTCAATACTTGATGACAAAGGATAATGAGATCGATAACGATTAAGCTCTTCTTTGTTTTTTTTTTTAATTACGACAAACAAAGAGTTTATGTGACACCGCTCCAAAGGAAAGTAAGGTACTAAAGCTCACATGGGCATAAGTCTCCACTAATCTAGCCATTGAAAGCACTCAAGTCATAACTCACAAGTAGGCAAGGTCTAAGAAAAGTGCAGTGCAAAGATGCTAAGAGAGTGTGCCAAGATAAATTCTTTTCATCAAGCTAGCAAAAAGAACTATCATGCAACAGAAATATTCAAGTAATGCCCACAGATTCTCAGCACAAGCAACCAACAAGTAAACATCACAATCTCCAAGTCTCAAGTAAAAAGGATCCAACAAGTATTTTTTTTTTTAACTTTTCAATTTTCAATGTTTTTTTTTTTTTTTGGATTTATAACTCCAACAAAAAGCAAAATGATCCATCCCCCAACAGAAAACGGCACTGTCCTCAGTGATGGCTCAACCATAGAAAAGAAAAAGACAAGTTGGAGAAAGAAAGGAAATATATCACCTCGAATGGGAGAAACAAAGGCAAGTCATAAAATATGGAGGGATTCATCCCGCAACTTGAAGTGAAGTACTTGCAAAATGTTAGCCCGACGACACAAAAAGCTAATAGAAAAAAGAAAAAAAAAGGAATTAAGGGAAAAAAAAACTACCTAAAAAGGAAAAAAAAAACAAATATATGAAAAAAAACAAAATTATGGAAAGTGTACCACGCTCATATGGATTTTGAACTTCCACCAAACCCTGAAGAGTTATGAATATAAACACCTCACTTATCTTCGAGCACTCTTCTAAAAACTGAATTCGACCATGCCATATGATCAAATACTTTGAGTATCGCAATTGCTTAAGTTGATTAAGAAATTTTAGTTCCACCAAGCATGCAATTTGAACCAAATTGATTTTCAAATTATTGACAATGTCCACTAAACATGGAGGAAACACTGAATAATGATCATCAACCCCAAGAAAATCAATTAGTTCTACTTTATGAATATTTGGCAATGGTGGAGGCTTAATAGGAGGGGTGGCATCATCTAGCACTACGTGGGCTTGATTTTCAAGTTCAACTGGACTTTGAACAACTATCGCGATTGACTCCTCAAGAGTTTTTGAATGAAACAGTGTATCAGATGGGCAAGTAAAATCCTCTTGACGAAAACTCTGCGTTTTAAGCTTATTGTTCAATTCACTCTCTAAGACTTCCTCCAAACCCAAGTCATCTCCCTCACTAGTGACAATTGGCTCTTCTTTCTTAATATGAGAATTCACATCACCAATGTTCTTATTGCAATCCCAAAACTCTGCATTAATTTTAGCAAGTTGATTATAATAAGCCCAACCCTTTTCATCAGCTCTATCCAAAAATTCACCATGGCACATCATGTCTACAAACTGACGCGTTTTACAATTCATGCCCTCATAAAAAAATTCTATAATGTGCCAAAATTCGAAGCCATTGCATGGAAAAGAGGATAGCAAATCGTTATATCTTTCCCAATAATGCAAATAAGACTCTTCTTTGGTTTGAGTAAAATGTACAATTTCTTGTTTCCGAAGAAAAATCTTATGCGCCATCTCATGCACTAAGGAGAACTTTTCCAAAAATAACTTTTTCACCTCTTGCCATTTTGTTTTAGATGATGACTTCAAATTGAAAAACCAACCCGCAGCCTCATATTGCAAAGAATGCTCGAAAAATTGAATCTTAACCGCTTCAATGTCTAGGTTGGACAAAGTAGCACAAAGCTCTTCAAATTGCTGAATATGCAAGTATGGGTTTTCATCGGAAAAACCATAAAAATTGGGAAGCAATTTTATCATCTCAGGTCCCAAGCTGTTCCGAGCCATTTTGTTTTTCTTTCTTTTTGGTTTTTTTTTTTTAAAGTGGGAGAAAAAAAAAAACCCTCTTAGTGCCAGCTACTATATTGAGACAAGAAAACAAAACTCACAGTGTTAGGCGTAAAATCAATTACCGCACCAGACTTACTTTAACACCA
>WJXA01000409.1:0-107244 GCA_014282245.1 Rhododendron simsii | reverse complement strand
AAATACCCGCTAAGGAAGCTACTTATTGCATTAATACTAAACAATCTAAACTACCTTTGCTGTTCATATGATCTCTTAGATTGGAAATCCTAAGTCAAGCGTAAAACGGTCTCTGGAAAACATCCCCAATACTACTAGTATAATTCACGAGAACAAGAATTGAGAGCACGATCACAAAGTAAGAATTGAGAGCATGAGCGGAGGGTATCTTGAAGGATTATGTGACTAAGGTTGGGCACTAGTAAGGTAAAGCTGAGAATTAAGATCTTGTGATTAGTCAAATGTACGTTTTTTCTTTTTCTTCTTCCTTTTCGTTTCTTTGTTTTTTTTTTTTTTTTTGCTTCAAACTGAGTGGTTTGAGATCTTTTTTAACCAATGACAACTGGGTTTCAACTTAAACCCAAGTGCAAGACGGGATTTAAGACTTCAACTAATAAGATAACTGAGGTTCTGTTTCGTAGGGGAATTTGGACAAACACATGGCAGACAATTCACAATCAGAAGCAATTTCCATCCTCTATATACAGATTTCTGAGAATTTTACCTCCAAGCCTTGGCTGCCCAATTTCACTTTCGGGACTTGGATTTGGGAATTCTGCTGCTCCATTACTCCTCCACGAGAAACCTGCAGATCTTAGGTCGAAGAGATGTTCCCTGCGAAAAAGGAAATGGAACCTCTTAATTTATCAATATTGGCACAGGTAACCTGCCCTACAAAAAAAATTACTTCAGGTTTCAGGTGCTATTAATTAAAAATTTAAAATCATTAGGTTCAAAAAGTGCTTTCAACATGATAGTACTGATTTGATCAACATCAAATACACTAGTAGTAATAGCTACTCCACCTTGGAGCTCACACCTGCTTGATCTGGCGAGCAGTAGGTAAAGATGGTACGATCTGGCGAGCAGTAGGTAAAGATGGTACGAGGTTTTTATTCACATTGCCAGACATGTAATCCTGAAGCTGTTGACTTTGTGGCTTGTAGTGAAGAGTGAAGACTGAAGAGGGAGTTCCCAACCCTCTATTGGGTTTTTTAAAGTTGATTTCCAAACACCCTCCCAAAAGTGGGTAAGACTCCCTTAAAAGTGGGTAAGACTAAATTTTTCTTTTTATTTTTCTCATTCGTATAGTCAAGACAAATCTATAATCTATAAAGGTTCGTAAATAATACTCCTTCTTGAGCCGAGTTGTGAATAAGCCTAAGTCTAGGAGATGGTTCTAGAAATTTTCTAAATTGCTCTATGAAACTCTAGATTATTTGGAAAAACCTCAATATCTTGGTGAGAAACATGTCACGTATTTGTCAGAACGCTTGGGTCGTGACACGAGCCTGAGCTACTTATGAATAACTCACTTATCCATATGCTCGGAATATTGATGGTAGAGGGGCAAAGTGTCAAGCGTTTTAATTGAATGGGAACAAGCTATCAAGAGTCACATACTTCAGGGGTCATGGTGTATTAAACCACCATATGCACATTTGTACATCACACGGCGTCGTCTCCTCAAATGGAGTTGCGAATCAGAGAAAGCTAATTCAGAGATCAAGGACCATCAAGAAAGGGTTTTGGAAGAGAAGAAGACGGGAAAATGGAGAGAGGAGAGAGAATGAGGAGAGAGAAGAAAGCGGTGGCGGCGACGGCGCTGGCAGGGCTGCTTCTGCTCAGCTTGGTGAGCGACGTCTCGGCCCTTTCCGTGACCGTAAACGACGTCGAGTGCGTGTACGAGTACGTCCTCTACGAAGACGACACCGTCTCCGGTAACTTCGTCGTCGTCGATCACGACATCTTCTGGAACTCCGACCACCCTGGCATCGATTTCATCGTAATCTCTCTCTCTCTCTCTCTCTCTCTCTCTCTCTCTCTCTCTCTCTCTCTCTCTCTCTCTCTCTCTCTACACACACGCACACTTATATACCAGAGGCCTGGGGCAAAAGCGATGCGTGTGCAAATCGTGTTACGAAGAAGGGGGAAAAGTGAAAATCTTGAATTGAGATTAACTCGTTATGAAATCTGAGATGTGAAAGAAAAGAGGGGAGAGGAAGATTAGGGTTACAGTTATTCTTTTCTCCGATTGGCAAATTCTTTGAGCAGATTAGGAAATTAAAAGTGTGAGCCGGCTTCATAACAGCCCTTCAAACCAAGAAGGTATTTCCTCTATAGTACTCCCTCCGTCCCAAAATGTTTGCCTGGTCTGCAAAACAATGACTTAAAAGAGTTTCAAACTTTCTTCACAAATTAAAAGAACTCATTGTTTTCTACGAGTAGTATGTTGTTGAATTTTTCTAGCAAAATTTGAATATTATTTTTAAGACCCCGTTTTGCGGACTAGACAAACAGTTTAGAATGAAGGGAGTAGTAAATTATGATAGTAATAGAGGATATATATATATATATGTATGTATATAAATGTTTTTGTTCGTTGTTTCGATTTTCTTGTTGATTGGTTGAATTTCTTGCTGGATTTGGAATGTGAATTCTCAGGATTGTTAGGGTTTATGGACTAGGTCGTTTGATTTTAGGTTTGAGTAATTGGAGAGAGTCTATTGATGGGGATTAACCAAAGAAACCAGATGAAGCCTTTTGTCCCAAGCAAATGGGGACAGCGACATGATCTTTTTTGCCTCCTTTTTAAACCTATTTGATGGGGATTGATGGGGTCTTATGATAGGAAGACACGAATCTCGGTCGTGGAGTTGATGGATTAAAGGTGATATAAGTTGCTACTTTGGTGGGTTGATAGTTCAAGACTTTATTATATGTGTCGGGCTAGGATAGAGATAGTTCAGTTTACTATTTTTGTTAGGTTTGTAATGCAGGATAGGACATGCATGAAGTACATCTGTTTATGTGGGGATTTGCTCTTATATGTTGATATATATTGTTTAATTATAATGGTGTTTTGAAGCTTTGTACATTACCTTTGAGCCTTTTTGGGCATGCCATTTCCTGCTCAAGCTCCTAACGGACCTAACCTGTTATCAACCACCGCTTGCCTTTATTATTATTATTATTATTTTCCACTCTATTATGTGTGTACCAACGAGGAGCCCCTTTAGGCCCTGTTTGAGTGGGGGGGGACTCCCCTCACGTCTCCTAATCCCATGTCTGTGTTGTTTTTAGTTCCGGGACTATTAGTCCCAGACTAGTTATCCTTCAAGGTTGGGACAAAATAATCCTGGGGTAGGGGGGGGAGGAGGGCGAACTATTAGTCCTGGGATTAAGGGGAGCTCCGGGCTAGAGATTAGATTACCAATATGCCCCTAGATAGCTTAGGAATTACACATTTGGCTATTCTATGTAATTAAAATTTTAATTTTGTTATACTTCTAGTTGAAAAAAATACTTTTTCTATCAACCTTACAAAAAAAAAAAAATTTTATGTTACATTTTATCTCAAAGTAAAACCCTAGCTCACTGTGAGGAGCTCCTGTTTTTTTTTTTTTCTAGGCAAAACAATCATTGGAGAGCCAAAGAAATTAAGAAATAGTAAGCATTCCAAAAAATTTTAAATTTCTTGTTTTCTTTTCTGTTTAATTTGGATTATGGGTTGGAACTTGGAGTCCAGCATCATACCTGAAGGAAAAAAAATCCAACCCACTTTAATTCCTTTCAATGCCCACACCTCTCTCTCTCTCTCTCTCTCTCTCTCTCTCTCTCTCTCTCTCTCTCTCTCTCTCTCTCTCACAATAAAAAGAACAAAACTGGTCCTGGTACTCCCCAATAGTCAATTGAAAATCAACTCTTTTTTTTCCCGGATCAAATTAATTGAGGTGGTTGTAAAGAGTAGTCGCGGTGAAATGAACAATCACATCTTATCATCCAGAATCACGTTGTCTCTCATATGAACAATACCATAAGCTTACGAGAAACAACACCGAGAGTGAATCAGTGGTTGGGTTGGGTTAAGGCCTACTGTCTTTGGAATCAGTAAATTTATTTAGTCCCTGGTTTCGTGCAGGTGACATCTCCAGCAGGTAATGAGGTGCAAACTTTGAAGGGAACATCTGGGGACAAGTTTGAGTTCAAGGCTCCAAGAAGTGGAATGTATAAATTCTGTTTTCATAACCCTCACTCAACACCAGAGACAGTTGCTTTCCACATACATATTGGCCACATTCCCAATGAACATAACCTTGCGAAAGATGGTTTGTCTAGTTCTCTTTTATTTAATTATGAGTTTGCATGTACATTTCATTGTAATATAATCTCTTCAGTAGCTACTTATGGACTGCGACTACGTAAGTATTATGGCTAACGTGTTTGAGACTGGTATGAATAACATCCATTTTTTCGTTCTTTGTTTTAATCTGGTGGTTTTTTGCAGAGCATTTGGACCCTATTAATGTAAAGATAGCAGAGTTGAGGGAGGCGTTGGAATCTGTTACGGCAGAGCAACAGTACTTGAAAGCACGTGATGCTCGCCATCGTCGTAGTAAGCTGTTCTTTCTCTTCATATATTTGTGTGGTGCTTAAATTGATGTGGTCATCAAAATTGCGGCGGTCTTGATGTACATGGTTTTGCAATGTCAAACAAAACTTGTGTAGAATCTAGAAGATGTGATATTGTTAATCCTGGATTGTCTCTGTACAGCAGAGATTCTACCTCTGCAGCATACTTCCCTGACTGCATGTTTCTGTTCCAAAATCGTTTTAATATGAAGAAATTGCAAGGAAGAGCAGCACCCACTTTCACTTACACATGGGGAAATTAGTATTTACGGTTTTTTGCATCGTTTTATCTGATGATGGAGATGGATTTTGATGTTATGCGGGACAAACCAAATTTTCTGTCCCAAAAATTGTAGTTCTGTTTCATTTTACTCAACCACGGGTGAAACATTGGTTTGACTGCACATGTTGACTGGAGAATGGTATGCTTTGTCTGCCGTATTTCCCTTCTATGCAAGGACTGCAATACTAATGTAGTTGATGGGATGAATAGCTTATATTCAGAGAAGGAAAACTATTTCCAGGCCATTTTCTGTTAAAATAAGTACCTATGTACATAGGTTTACAGGGAGAGCAAATTCGATGATTATGATTTGAACTTATTTCCTATATAGAGGTATATTGGTCAAAGATAATGCTGTAAACTCAACTTCAATACTTCATGATATTCCTGAATCACCACCAGTGAATACTTGTGCCCTCTCCCTGTTGATCAACTACCAAGTCGTCTCCACAAGAAGACTTATGTTCGTAATTTAATGATTTCATGATAGGCTATTCCACCGAATAGCCTGGTACTGATTCACCATCTTTGTTTCTGCTGCAGCTAATGATAGCACGAGGAAACGGGTTGTATTTTACACAATTGGAGAATACCTTTTGCTGGCTTGTTTGAGTGTACTTCAAGTCCTGTACATACGGCAGCTGTTCAGTAAGTCGGTTGGTTACAACAGGGTTTGAGGCAACTGGGTTTGTATTTGGAGTCTAACAGATGAGGTTACAGCAAACAATTTTTTTTTTTTTTATTAGCAACCCATGCGCAAGATCATAGTTGTTTATTTGGGATATAACATCTCCGGGATAGTGTTTTTCTTTACCTTATTTGCTGATTTCAATCATGTCAAAATTGACGTTTTAAGTGCGGGGAAGCAATTTATTTGCAGTAGTTGAATTCACATCATCTCATTCATTCTTTCGCTTCGTTTCTTGGATAAGCAGCATATCTCTACATCTTGAGATACTCCGTACTTCAAAAGAACATCTAAAGCAGTAGAAAACTTGTGACTTGATTTTATGTTAGGATTATGAATATTGGAGAGATTATGAAAGACTGGAACCACAATGCGTTTGAAGCTTCAACACTTTATGGATGAGCCGGACACCAAGTCATAGAGGAGTATGGTCCAACTTAAACTAACGAATTCCAAATTTATTCAACCTCGACTCGTTTATCAGTCCCAACTAACGTATCCAATGAATTTTGATCAAATACCAAGACTAGGCTCGAAAAAGTTGATCTCCGCAGAGAACTTGAGTAACTCAATTTACTCAAAATGGTTTGGAGCTAGTTCGGATTTCATAACAAGCCCATATCCAATGAGTTGTTAACTCAAAATGGCTCCGGGCTTGTTCGGATTTCATAACAATCCCATATCCAATGAGTTGTTGACTCCAAATGGCATCGAGCTTGTTCGGATTTCATAACAAGCCTGTCTCCAATGAGTTGTTAACGACGGTATTGAAGCATGTTAATGAATTCAGAAAATGAGTGGCACACTGGTATTTGAGAGTTCTTTTGAACAGATGATGAATCAGTGTGCTGATAGGCTCATGTATGCGTACGTTATTATCTATTGTCGTAGCTTAATCATGCACTTACCAACTCGTTGAAATTGCCCAAATTTCTTCATTCAATATACTGCTGCTAAGGTTAAACCAACAATTACCAAAATGTACTGGCTTGCATGTCTTGAACTGAACAACTTTAAGCTAAACTAGAGGTAGGCAGCACCAAGAAAATATCTGACAACTCTCAGTAGATAGCAGGATTTGGCAGACAGTAAAAAAAGACCAAGTAATTCCTCTGAGTAAACTTCAGTCCTTCGCATCCGCTATTCCTCCTGCTGTTATCTGAAAGATGTGCTTTTTGTCAAGAAGAACTTCGGGCCAACAAAGCAATCTTGGTACTCGAAATTGAGATGTTGAATATTTGAATGCAAAGTGAGATTTGAGCAATTTTGGTAATCATGATAAGAGCTAAACGTAAATAAGAATTGAGATAACTGGGGAAGGATATTGCTTCAGCTTCTGGCAAATTTGGGGCGTCGAATACCTTGCAAACACGCTGTTCCCCTTTGCCCTTTCTAAACATCAACCTTATAGTTGCTGCATGGGCAAGCACATGCCCTCCTGCTGGCTTCTTCGGATCTGATATGAACATCCCGCCGCCCGGATCAGCAATAACTGCATCCACATATTCCCATTGATTAACAATAACGTTGCAGAAGTCCATTTTTGTTGTCAAAGTATTTTGTGCAGTGAAAGAATAGAACGGTGGGAATGGCTTAGTAACTAACTCAGAATCAGAAAATTACAAATGTTTCTCATGACATGGTTTCAGATTGAGGTTTTACCTTGGTTAGTCATGTAGACAGCAACATTGAACTCTTCGGCTATCTTTGTTAGCCGAGAAAGCATTTGAGCCAGCTTTTGCTGCAAATAGGAAAACACTTCGGCCATTGAGAGAATTCACACTTAAGGAAAAAGGTTAGGAAGTAGGTATCTTGGCTTCCAACAACAATTTCAGCATCAACAGAAGATGGTTCAACTTCTATACCATAAATTGAGCAACTACAACTAAATTACTAGCATCCACTACAATAAGTTCTGAAATTCTTATTTGAAGCTTAAAACGTCTATTGTAGGCTGTGAAAGGTGTTTAACAGAAGATATGTACATTCGTAAGTGCTGAAATTCAGGTAAAGAGATGGACCATGAGCTTAATTGCTGAAAATCGGTTTTGAAGTTGGAATGATGTCATTAGTTGCTAACTTATGGCTCAGTGACTGACAGTATGCATATTGCAGTAGATATCACAACACACTAGAGACTCGAGTAAACCTGTCGCTCTGCAAGTTCTCCTCTTCCGGTGAAATCCACACGAAAAAGAGCAATTATAGAATCCACAATCTGGAAGTTCAATTTATTATCACATCAGTATACTGAATAGCATTATAAGTAATGGCATCATAGGGCTATTTATGTTAGTAATCTCTCACCAGAAGTCTGAAAGGTTCCTCAGACATTTTGGCAGCCAGACCAAGAAGCAGGTTGTACTGATGCTCATATGTGTATGCACGTGCGTAAATGATCTGTCCCATTAATACAAACTAGGCATATTTAGTTCTCGTTTTCACTTATTATATTTGTAACTCATTATGCTGGAAAGGAAAATGTGAGGCTTACATTATCAAGGACAGCTCCCGCATCCATGCCAAACCTTTCAGCTATTGGAACTATCCTATCAGGCCGGCTGCAGAGCAAATGTAGTTAAGAAGAAACACAGATTTGGTAGAGAGAGATTCTCTTGAAGGAGAGCTATTGAATGCCAATTCTTGTGCTTATGTTATAATGGACCACTACAAAAACTGCAGGTTATCAGAAAGGATACAAAGTTCCTTCAGTATCAATGTATGCAACCTTTCCATTTCCTCCTTTCATGCTTGTGGGAAGCTACAAAAGTAAAGGAAACCAGATAAACTACTTTCAAGAGTTAACTGAGAGCCCAAACACCAGAGACAGTAATTGTAAATGGCACGGAACCAGGACATCATGCTTCTTATTAACATATAGGTGGTGGGGAAAGGATAACTGATCTTCTAAACTACCAACTCATTCTCGAGTTTTGTCTTTGGATGCCCAAACAGGAGACAAAAAGCGACCATAGTGCCATTTTTGGCAACATCGTTCCATTGGTGTCAAGACTTTCTAGGCACTAATTTCATTTGAGCGGTTAGATCACAACCGTTATGTCCAAAATGGCTTTGCCAAATCTTGAGCCAAATTAGGCACACCAAAATTCCATTTTACTTTGGATGTTTAGGTAAACCGTTGAGATGTCAAAGCTAAACCTCAGGCCAAAGGAGAGTTTTGGCATGAGAAATGGTTAACTAGGAGACGCTCTATCCATAAAGATATCAACAAGTCAAAAACTAACAAAAGTAATACTAGATGCTTGAAGACAAAGATGAGCTAATCTCTCTCTATTCTATTCTAACGTAAGCCCAACTAACACAGCCAATTCAAAGATGGGTCAACTCAATGTTTTGGCAGAATCCAAACCTAAGCCCAACTACAAAGCCAATTCTAAAGAGACAAATTCCAGAATCGAACCTGTGTAGAAACGCAGAGAGTATGTGCTAGCTGTGTCTTTCCAGATCTGAAGTAAGAACACCGAAAACCATTAGTTCACAAACTAAAAATGAAGAAACAGGAAAAAGTTACTTCAAAACTATGTCGTGGTGGTTGTGATTACAAACACAAGAGACATTCAAATAGAGATTGCATGGCTCTCACCGAAACTCCCCAAAAGCTTCTGTAATCGCACTAGTTTCGATCCCGCCTTTGCATATCAACAAGTTACAAGATGGAGAAAACAAACTCTGTCAATTACAGCATCGAAACCGAACTTTTAGTCCATCATAATCAAAGAGAGGATAGGAATTTACCACCCAAGAGTTCATCAAGGGCCTGGCTTCCACTTGTGATACGAACCACCGCCTTTCTCTGTTTATTACACAAGCAATAACTCAGTTAACCATGAATCTACAACTGAAGTTACTGAACCAAACAACTCTAGAAGTCAGCTAACATGCGCATAGAGAAATTCCACATTCATGCCAAAAGTTTAAAAAACGTAGCAAAAAAACTTGTAGGAGGAGCTTGCTCACATGCGCTCTCACCGTATTCAGAAAAAATTTCCTCCAAAAAAGTTTGAAATACTGAGCCAAACAACTGGTAGAAGTTTCGTAACAATGTGCCCTTATTTATATACTCATCCGCCTCAATTTGTTTATCCACTTTCAATATTTTGGACCTTTAAAAAACTTGTCTACATTTTTATAGTTGTACTACTTTTTATATGCACTATATTTCTTACGTGGTAGATCTCTACTCTATGATACAAAGTTTTCTACATTATATAAAACACATTGTCCATTTCGAAACACAAATTATTTTCTGAGAGATACGAATGCAAAAATTGGACGAACAAGCTGGGACGAGGAAGTAAAAGTTTAAAAAACTTTTGCCAAGGCGTATATTTAGAATTATAATGGTAGAATTAGCAACTTACTCTGAGCAGAGCATCACTTCCCGTGATGTATCCGAAATTCTGCATACATTTAGCAAACAAAATTAATCAGAACCCCTAGAAGTTATTAACAAACATATCAATACTAACACTTATGATTATTGGCCAATCAAAGCTCTAACCACTATCTTCTCAGCAGCTTCGCATATCTTATCCACTTTCGCCTCAGATAATCCTTTGATTCCGGTCAGGTTCTGCAAAATGGAGATCACAGTTTAAAAATGCACGCCGGAACAGAACTTCGCAAAAACAGAATTGAAGAAAACAACACACCTTCTTCGTATGCATCATCAGGCCATTGACGGTGTAGATCCCTGCATCCTGAAGCTTCTTCACATCTCCAGCATTGATTCCCTGAGCTATCACTGCAAAAATCGAGAATAAAAGCAAAAAAACAGAGATACGGATTCAGTAGTTGATTCGGTCGAGCACAGTACATGCCGATCCGGTTTCTACTCGTGAACGAAAGCAATCGATAACTGCTGATGACTAGTGAACTTCTAGGTAAGTTTGGAGGAATGTAAAGGTTAATCGGATAGTTACACAAATCAGTGTCAAACTGCTAAAGAAAAAAACAGAAAAAAAAAACCTTCGAAAATGAAGAGAAAATTGAGGTCAAGTCTCATTCTAAAATCTCGGATTAACGTAGCAAAATACGGAAGGTTGTGATAATGAAACAGAAATATGCAACAAATTAAGCGCTGAGCAGCCCTTACTGACTAATTTTCTTAACAAACCTCTTTAAACAACGAGCCGAATTTTTGCAAGCTGAGCCGAGTTCGTTTAGTGAACGAGCCTACAACTCGAAGTCAAGCTCAGCTCGATTACTAAACGAGTTGAGCGGAGCAACGAGCAGCTCCGTTCGCTTGCAAATTACAGTGTAAAAATAAACACAAAATCTTGTTAGAATCTCGTTAGCTTTCGTTCGTAATGCGAAAACAGAGGACAGAAGCAACTCGCATTCAGTCACGAACAGAAATTTCAGTTATTATGCAGAAGAAATTAAAAGCTGATCATATTCATAATTTTAAATCAATCAGTAGAAGTCGAATCGAAAAAAAAATGTACAAAAACAGAGAGAAATCAAAATATACACCAGAATATCGAAAGCGACGAGAAAATTTGACTTCGGATCTAATCTATCTGTATATCGATCTAAGAATCGCTCGAAGGAGGCGCGTTATGTTTGAATTTCGGGTTCACACGGATTTATCGACGAATACACTAACGATAAAAGCAACAAAACAGCGAGGAGTAAACGAAAATTTACGGAACAAAGTGAAACGGAGTCGTGATGAGAGGTGTTTTGTTAGTTACATTTGTCGATGACTTCAAACAAGTCATCTTCGTCCTCGATCTCCTCGCGCTCGACGAGCTGTAGCTGGCCCTGTTCTTCTGACCTTAGGTCATCACAAACAGAGAAGAATCAAACAAATTTCGTTAGCTGTTGCAATGCGATGTGTTTGTGTGTGGAATTCGAAGTAGAGGTGAAATCGCGAGGGAGAGCTTACTTGAACCCATGCATTTTCGATTCTCCGAGAGAGAGAGAGAGAGAGAGAGGGAGAGTTGGTAGGTCGAAATTGGAGCGGTGAATTTG
Organism: Rhododendron simsii; assembly: GCA_014282245.1. Lineage (NCBI taxonomy): Eukaryota > Viridiplantae > Streptophyta > Magnoliopsida > Ericales > Ericaceae > Rhododendron > Rhododendron simsii. The sequence goes on along the minus strand of WJXA01000409.1, from coordinate 95,824 downwards.
AATTGGGAAGCGCGAGGGGGGTTATATATAGGGCGGGACTGAGAATTTCTATAAACTTAATTTAATTCGTGTATGGAGTCCGCTTCCGTATGATATTCAGCACACCAGTGCATGCTGCATGACGTGGCAGCTATATTTGTTAGTGAGCAAAGGTGTAAAATAGAATTGAGATCAATTCTTCTAATCTTGTAAAATAAAATTCATCGCGATCTCATTTAATTCTAATTCGTTCATTTCGTAAATCTTAACGTGTCTATTGTCTGTGCCAAAAAAAAAAAACCTAGATCAATCACGTACCGTTGATTTGTCTACAAATTAAGAGTAAGCCTTAGGGGCTGTTTGATAAAATTTAAAACTGAAACAGAAAGCTGAAAAATTAAGTACTGAAAACTGAATGCTGAAATTTTTAAGCTGAAAAGATGTTTGATAAATATATTAAGTACTGAATTAAAAAAATGATGAATTAATTTTGTTCCAATTCTCTCTTAATTTACTAACGGTCACAATATACTTTTGGTAATGGTGGTGGAGGTGGTAGGAGTTGTGGTGTGGTGGTGGTGGTGTAGTGATGGTAGTGGTGGTGGAGTGGCGGTGGTGGTGATGATGGTGGTGGAGTGGTGGAGGTGGTGGTAGGAGCGGTGGTGATGGTAGTGGTGGAGCGGTGGTGGTGGTGGGAGTGGAGGAGGTGGTGGTGGTGGTGGAGTGGTGGTGGTGATTTGGTGGAGATGGAGTGGTGGTAGTGGAGGTGGTGGTGATGAAGTGGTGGTAGTGGAGGTGGTGGTGATGGTGGTGGTGGAGGAAGTGGTGGTGAAGCTAGTAGTGGTGATGTTGTGGTGGAGGAGTGGTGGTGGTGGTGGTGGACTGGTGGTGGTGGTGGTGGAGGTGGTGGTGATGAAGTGGTGGTAGTGGAGGTGGTGGTGGTGTAGTGGTGGTGGTGGAGGAAGTGGTGGTGGTGGAGTAGTGGTGAAGCTAGTAGTGGTGATGTTGTGGTGGTGGTGGAGGAAGAGTGATGGTAATGGAGGAGGAGGTGGTGGTGGTGGTGGTGGTGGAGTGGTGGAGGTGGTGGTAGTGGTTGTGGTGGAGTGGTGGCGATGGGAGTGGTTGTGGTGGTGGTATGATGATTAAATGTAAGTATACAAAAATTCAGCAAAAATTAAGTAGTTCAAAGCTACTTAATTTTTTTCAACTTTTTAGCCTATATTTTAAGTGGTACTTAATTTGTTAAGCAATGTAAAATGTGGTTATCAAACCTACTGAATCACTTATTACTTAATTGATTCAGTATGAAGTGTTGAATTTAGATTATCAAACAAGCCCTTAGTTAATAAGCGATGGATCTAATTTTTAGTTCAGACTACAAACACAACAAGACCTACAAAAGATCGAGTCGGATTGCCGAGCCCTCATAAATTGCCAGAAAAAACGTTACTTTTGAAAGAATTCAAAATTTAGGTGTCGTTCTGCTTTCTTTTTAAACTTTTTTTTTTCCAAAAAAAAGGTAATTTCAAGCTCAAATATAATGAAAATAAAAATATTTTAAAAATATTTTTGCACCGTTTAAATCAAACAAGATTCATATTAATTGTTAAAAAAATTATTTGTATAAACAAATAATTTTTAAACTTAAAATTACCTTTCTTTTTTAGAAACTGGAACGGGCTTACAATCATATTGTTTACACCAACACACGTTTTTCTCACTTGGGACCACATTTAATTGTTTATGTTTTCTTAAGAGTTTTAGATATTGTGTTTAAGATAGAGTGTCATTTTAAATAACTTTTTTTATATTGCTAGTCTTTGAAATTTCAAAATTTTGTTGTTCACTATTATGGCAACTTTGTATAGAAAATTTTGGTTCCATCCCTGTTTACATGTCAAAATCACCATTCCTCAGAAGTCTTACATAGTGGCTTGTAGACATTACGTATCATGACATTGTCAAGTTAATATTTGTTAAATTTTACCACATTGTTTATTGAAGCCTTCCAAACTTGGTTAATATATAAGAGTAGTATTTCAGAAGCCATTCCATCTATTACCAATTAATTTTAAGTTGAAATTGACCCTCTAAAAAATCTAACACAATATAGTTAGGTCTTGGATAGTCTCAGCTCACGTGATTGAGTCAAATCTCTTCGTCTCCTCAAGTCATACCTCCACGTGCATCCGATCATCTAAGACTTGGTTAATATATTCTAGAGTCATCTTCTTCTTCTCTTTTTTTTTTTTGGTCGATCAAGCGATATTCAACGGCGAAGATTTTGGGATAGTTAGTAAACAAGTTCACTGGGGGGTCTAAAGGTTGTCTATAAACTTGAACTACAAACACCTAGGAAGGGGCTTGAACCTTGGCCTCCTACGAGGAAGAACCAGGAAATACCATTCAGCTAGAAGCCCTTTTGGGTCTATGTTGGCCCAAATAGCACCCGGAGGGGGGGGGGGGGGGGGTTGAATTGGATATCTCAAATATAACGCTAAATTTTAAAAACTAATTGCAATCCATTCAACCACAATTACAATTCCAATGATATACTATTCTATTCATGCAATATTGAAATGCAAAATTGAAAATAAAGAGTGTAGGGAAGAGAGAATCAAACGCAAGGATTTATAGTGATTTGGTCTGCAACTTCACGGCCTAGTCCACTCCCCAAGTGTCCAACTCGGGATTTACTGCACTATCTCCAATAGTTACAATCTTCTAGTTTTGCAGGTGCTAGACAATCGCTCCGACTAATTTTGACTCCGGTGCTAATCACACTTAATCTCACTAGTTTTGACTCTGGTGCTAGTAATACCTAATTTCAAGTGATTTTCTCTCCAAAACTACTCACAAAAAGTAATCACTCACAAGAGTATAAATAAAAGGTGCACAATCCCTTTTACAATTAGGGTCAAACTAAGGCCCGTTTGATAACGGGTTTGGGGGTTGGGATTGGAGTACTAATCCCATGGGACTATTAATACTCTGTTTGGTAACAAAAAAAAGGTCCGGACTATTGGTCCGTTGGGATGTTCAATCCGGATTTTAGGGGGTATTAGCAATACTCCGTGGGACTTGGTATTCGTAGTCCAATCCCAACCCATTCTCATTATTAATCCATTCTCATTACCAATTTTTTCTATCAATCCAATCCCATCATCTAATCCCATCACAAACAAACTGTTAGATTTCTAAGAGGGTTCCAACTTAAAGCCAATTGACAATAGGTAGAGTAGCCTCTAGAATTTATTAACCAAGCTTGGGTAGCTTAGATGAGCGATGTGGGATAAATCTAATACTCCCCCTCACGTACAGCCTGGATGCACGTGGAGGTGACTGACCAGGAGCTGACTAACTGACTCGGGCGACAGAGATGACAAAGATTTTCCCACGAGAGGTGAGGCCACCCAAGACCTAGCTCTTATACCATGTTAGATTTCTTGGAGGGTTCCAACCTAAAACCAATTTGCAATAGGTGGAGTAGCCTATAGAATTTATTAACCAGCTTGGGTGGCTTAGATGAGCGATGTAGGACAAGTCTAACACAAACATATTTATTATCAATCCATTCTCATTAACAATCTCATCTCATTACCAATCTCAATCTTAGTCCCGTCTCCTTACGAATCTCATCCATCTGTCACTGTTATTAAACGGGGCTTAAGAACTCTCTTAGACAAGAGTATAGTTATCAAGATGAAGAACTGAGTATAACTGATAGATTTTCAAGCGATAGCTCACGGCAATTTGTCTTCCAGAGTTCTCTATTTTTTTCTTCGGAAAAGATAAAGGTACCGACCAAAACCATACGGAAATCGTACCGACGGCGTCGCCGGGTGTCCTCCGGCCACCAGACGGCCGATCCGAGCCTTCCAAAAATTCTATAAAAAAAAAACCGAGGGGGTCTTCGCGGGAATCAACGGCATCCGATGTGTGTAGGGTGCTTGATCTACACACCTTTTTTTCTACACACCTTTTTTTTGAGTATTACCTGTAGCAATACTCTCTTTTCTTCTCCCTTCACTAGTATATATTCTTCACAAATTGAACGTTAGAAGCACTCCTCGTATTTGGAAGATTATCCAATACAATATGGCCTTGATTGCATGAATTCTTAACTGCAAAAATCCATCCCTTTTTTGCTCCACTAGCCGTTTGAAAAATGGTCCTCCAATCTTGCCTTTCCAAACAATTCTATCTTCCATGTATAAGCAATCAACCTTCTTCACACAAACTTCAATTAGCCGTTAAAAATAAGAGTTTTTTTTTAAAACATCCCTCCAACTATCCACCAGATTTTTACTTAGTTCTCAAACTATCAAAATGTTTTATTTAGTCCTCCAACTATTGGCTTGCGTTCTATTTAGTCCTTCCGTTAAGTTTCAAACAGAACTTAACGGCCAGGCAACGTTTTGTTAAAAAAAAAAAGTTTCCAACCACCAATTTGCAATCCTATGGAGTAGAAACGTGATTATGAGAGCCTTAGAGACAAAATTTGATTATGTCTCTTTAGAATAATATGATCAGAATAATAAGATCTTCACATCCATTTAAACGGATTAAAATTTGAGCACTTAATTTTTTCGGACGGCAACGTTTTGTTTAAAAAAAAAGTTCCCAACCATCAATTTGCAATCCTATAGAATAGAAACTTGATTATGAGAGCCTTAGAGACAAAATTTGACTATGTCTCTTTAGAATAATATGATCAGAATAATAAGATCTTCACACCCATTCAAACGGATAAAATTCGAGCACTTAATTTTTTAACTATATTTTTTAATATATAAACCGTCTTAAAAAATTAAGTGCTCAAATTTTAATCCGTTTGAATGGGTGTGAAGATTTTATTATTCTGATCATATTTGTAACGACCATAATTTTCAGTCGTTAAAAATTTCGCTAAATATTTGAATTTTTATTGATTACTTGAATTTGCTTTGATTTACTTTTAAAATCCTATAATTTGTCGTAATTACATTTTTGCCCCTTGAATTTATTTCTTATTTGTTTAAATTGGTTATATTGCTTTAATTTCCGATAGTTTGTCATAACCGCAATTTAGCCCTTGAACTATCGTTTCCTGCACTTTAGCCCCACTTAGCAAGTCTACCTAGCTTCTAACCATCCGGTTAGAAGAACTAGATTGGAAAGCTATCTAGTTACTTCAAAATGACCATTTTGCCCCTCATTGGAACTTTTGACCCTTTTGGACCCTAGACTTAGAATTTTAATATTCTTTTTCTTTTAATCAAATTGGTTATATTCTTTGTCCATTGGACAATAATGGTTAGGGAAGCTATTACCCATTGGATAATAGCATCCTATTTGTTTATATTAAAAAGTATACTTACTTTAAAGTACTTTTCCATTTTAAAAGTGACCTAACAACTATTATCCATTGGATAATAGAAGTTAGGGGAAATTTTACCCATTGGACAATAGCCTTGGTCTTTCAAAGTACTAAGGTATTAATTAGTTTAATACTTTCTTAAGCCATGTGTGGAAGTATTCCATTTTTTTATTTGAATGGTACAAAGTACTAAGATTCTATAGTACTCTTTAACTATTCTTTATTGGGGTTTTGATCTCCTTAAGTACTTAAGTATCTAAGTATATATATATTCTAGTACTTTGAAGGTTAAATTAATACCCTAAGTACACATGTGCCCAATTGATTAGTTTTAAAAAGAATCTTAGCCTTTTAAGACTATTTTGATCTATGGTACAAAAAGTACTACCTTTTTATTTGTTTTCTTTCATTTTTTGTACCTTGGCAAGAAAATGAGAGGGAGAGAGAGAAGAGGGCAGCCGGCCAAGGAGAGAGGAGAAGGGGGGGCCGGTTGGGAGAAGAGAGGAGGAAGGAGATTTGGTTGTACTTGGCCATTGAACTCCCATGTACTTCAAATCTTTGAGATTACTTCTCTTCCAAACCAAATCCTAACTCCATTGTACTCTTTTGAACACCTTGCAATTGTTTGAACCATTGGATCTTGTACAATTCTCATCTCCACCCTTCATTTGGTTCAAAGAATCAAATCTAGTACAAACCCTAGCCATGCAACCCTAGGATTCTTCTTTGATCTTTCCAAAGTTGGCTTTACATGTGTCAAAATTTGAGGGAGAAAGAGAGAGAGGGGGGGCCGGCCTTGAGAGGAAGGAGAGGGCCAAAGTTTGCCTATAAATAGCAAGCCATTCCATGCCTTGAACTCACACCTCAAGCATTGCTCTTCCTTCTCTCTAGAATTTCTAGTATTCTTGTCCAATGTTCAAGAACTTTCTTTGTTCTTGAGAGTTCTTGAGCGAAACCACTAAACCACTCCCAATACCACCCAACGATCCTTAAAGTAGTGTAGTAGAGGTTAGGAAGTTGTTTCTAGGAAAAGAAATCCAAAACTTTTCCTTTCGAAGCAATCCGAGGGCCGTTACGCCGCCGGAATCAAACCAACGTCCACATCCACCGCCTAGGAGAACGGTAGTTATCCTTACCTATTTTTCAAGTATAAAGTAATTTTAACATTTCAACTCTATGTATTGTATAAGTTGTATGACGTTTTGGAAGTAACTTTGATCGTTCTACTAAAGTAAGATAAGGTTATCTTTTGGTATTGAAAATGCATGTTTTACTTACAAGATGTTCAAGCATGCTATGTACCTAGAGTTGATGATCTTGTTGTATTAATTTCAAGGCTTGATTGAATGCATGATTGTATGAAAAGTCTTACACGCGGAGTCTTGCATGAGAACGTGACACGAAAACCGAGGAAAGTAGAAACATGGCACCTAGGGTGTGTTTAACAAGGAAGTTGTGTTTTCCGGGTTGGAAAATATTTTCGAAACTACGTAATGACCATCTCGAGGGTATTACGTGAGTGTGTGTGAGTTCCCATGGGAAACCGGACCGGCGGAACCATGGTGAGGTATAGCTTGGTTATCCGCGGAGAGGAGCCAATGCAAATGTGTGCCAATGGAAACCCGGCGCGGCGGAACCATTGTGAGGATACTCGGGAACCCGGCGCGGCGGAACCGAGGTTGGGTGAGTTAAAAAGGTGTTTTTGAAAAGGGTAATAACGACATGGGTTACGATGAGTCGACACCAACGGAAATCATAAGCAATTGATAGCGTTATTGCCTTTTATCACTGTTTATGTACTTATCATGTGAAAATCGATGCTAGTATTAGGATTATACTACTGAGCCTTCGTAGCTCACGGTGTTGCCTTTTGGTGACCCTGGCATATTATATTGGTGGCGACGCCGGTATAATGTGTCAGACTCCATAGATGAGCAGGGCGAGACCTTCAGCTTGGAGGCGTGCGGAGCCGAGGAGCTGGCTAGGATGGAAAAGCAAGAGGAGCTGTAGAGTAGGACCCTTAGTTCCCTCTTTGTCATCCTATTTTGTATTTCAAATGCTCTTACGAGAGTTATGATGTAATAACGAGCTGGACTCGCTTTGTTTTTATAATAAAATATTTTATTTAACGTACCCAAAATTCGGGGCGTTACAATATTATTCTAAAGAGATATAGTCAAATTTTGTCTCTAAGGCTCTCATAATCACATTTCTATTCCATAGGATTGCAAATTGGTGGTTGGGAACTTTTTTTTTAAACAAAACGTTGCCGTCCGAAAAAATTAAGTGCTCAAATTTTAATCCGTTTAAATGGATGTGAAGATCTTATTATTCTGATCATAGTATTCTAAAGAGACATAATCAAATTTTGTCTCTAAGGCTCTCATAATCACATTTCTATTCCATAGGATTGCAAATTGGTGGTTGAAAACTTTTTTTTTTTTTTAACAAAACGTTGCCTGGCCGTTAAGTTCCGTTTGAAACTTAACAGAAGGACTAAATAGAACGCAAGCCAATAGTTGGAGGACTAAATAAAACATTTTGATAGTTTGAGGACTAAGTAAAAATTTGGTGGATAGTTGGAGGGATGTTTTTAAAAAAAACTCTAAAAATAATAAAGCTCCAAGAAATCTTCTAGCTTCCTCCTTTATTGATATTTGCTTTCCATAGAATTTCTTATAGCCAATCACACATTAGGAGAAGATTCAGGGAAGATTCGTCCTTAATCTTCTTCCTTTTAATTTTAATCTTGACTGTTGGGGATAAGAATACTGGTGTAGAATTTTCTCATGTGTACTTCATCCAAATCTTACATAAAAAACATTAATTCAAATGAGTAACAAATATTACAATATTAATTATATTTCATTCCAATAATTAAATTATGTTTTGTTATCATCAAAATCAATAAGGTATTCAATAGAAACCTTTGGGATAACAGTCTACTTCACTTATTGCTAATTAATTTTAAGTTGAAACCCTTCAAAAAATCTAACGTAATAATAATTACATGCGTGTTTGAGTTAATAACGACAAGAATGTCTCGCTTTGTATACTTTTCTAATTTTGTAAGAACTTATACTATCCTATCTCAAACCTTTTCTCATCCCATCAAAATTAAGAGTATCAACATTCCCTAAGAGAATTGAACCACCATTTCACCGCACCTAGTTGCAACTACACAACCTTTGGACCAAGTATGCTAGTGACTGCCTAAAATTGGGTCAGGTTTGCCCTCATTATTTTTTACGTCGAGCGTAGGCGCGCATTAGGCACCCTTGGCACAGTGGCGTCAAACATCCTTTGCTCATATGAATTTTCTCATTCGATCTCTCCTATGATGATGCATAATGCATGGGACCTTAGTTTCACTTGACGATCTTTACTGTTCTTCTTGTGAGCCTCGGTGTATTATATTATTCATATAGAAGAAAAAAAAAACTCATATTTCATCAATCATTGGCACTTGACGATCTTTACTGTTCATCTTGTGAGCCTCGGTGTATTATATTGTTCGTATGGAAGAAAAAAAAAACCCATATTTCATCGATCATCGGTAAAAAAATTGATCAAATTGTAGCTACCCGATGAGAATTGTCAGATTCCGACGATTTTCGTTATGCTCCTGGCAGATATTTTACTTGCAAATGGAAACCTATACCATACTAACTAGGTGTTTTTTTTTTAGGGAAATGATATTGGCACACCATTTTTTGATAATGCCACACCCTGCAAGTATATTTTTGCACCAAAAAATACACTTACAGGGTGTGACATTATCAAAAAAGGGCGTGCCAAAATCACTGCCCTTTTTTTATCAATACTAACTGAGTGTTTACGTAGATGATTAACACATCAAGCTTACACAATAAACAGTACAACTGACTAACTGAGTGTTGCAGATTATAAGATACGCACGTTTATTTTCAGAGTTAGTTTGCAGTGCAGATACCATAGAACAAGTCTAGTGGGGTGATCGTCCTTGCCACTGGGGAGTCATTCGTGCATGATATCCTAATCTTTACACCTCCAGAATTATTCAATCTTTTTGCCGATAATATGGAATTCACGAACTTGTATTGAAGAATACCCTTTTTTTTTTTTTCTCACCAATTATGTATAAGAGCTGAGCGCGTAGAAGTCATTATCAGGGAAGGACAGAGGATTTAAGTACTAGGTTGGCAAACATTAAGAAAATTTGAAATATATATACGAAAGACAGTATCAATTATGCGTGTACAAATTGAACAGATACTATCAAAAGAATTATCATGTTTTATTTTGTTCAATCTACATGCAATTATAAAATACTAGCAGTAAACCCATGCAATGCACATCAATCTATACTATCGTACTAACAGGAAATTTGTAATATGAGAGAACATAAATTGTAAGTAAAATTAAATATAATAACAGTTTGAAAGCTGAAAGTTGCTTTCAACCAAATCAAAAAAGCAATATATATGTTTGTTACGAATAATTGATTTTCAAGTGAGGAGAGAAATACGTTTCGTGAATAATGTTTGATAACAAAACCATACCTTTATCATAAATAACATCAATCATTCCAATAATTAAATACTTTTAAAAGAGGAGAATCATATAAATTTTTTTTTGGTCAAACAAAAATATTGAAGAGTCATATAATTGAACGGAACATATATTGTACTTTTAAATTTCTTATTTTATTAAATAGGAAACCTTAAGATACATATTAAAGAAAATATGCCAAATCCAGAGCATTTCTCACTCCTATAATGAATAATGATGAATAAACTTTGATAATAAACACTAAACTCAACAATCCAATATTTCTACCTACTCGAAGGAGTCATGAATTTGATCCGCTGGCGCTCCAAACTTCATCAGAAAATCATTTTTTGATTGCAAAGTCTAAACTTTGACAGTGTCTAATGAAGCCCATACTTATTCTATTACCGCCCTTTTCTGAAAGAAAATGTCAATCTTTGAACAGTTGAACTTGGCTTCTGGCCTTTTGATTTTCCCCCATTATAAATCCTCAATCTGCCAAGGATTTACCCATCTCTCTCTCTCTCTCTCTCTCTCTCTCTCACACACACACACACACACATTGCATCCCTACAAACATGTCTTCCTCACATTTCACGTCCCCCCTTTACCTCCTTTCCTTGACTCTCCTCCTGCAAATTGCCTTTGGAACCAACCCCCTCTTCCATTTCTGTTCAAGTTCAGGGAATTTCGCTGCAAACGGCCCTTACGAAGCAAACTTGAACATACTCATGAGCTATCTCTACTCGACAGCTCCTCTAACCGGGTTTGCTTCTGGCTCAGTGGGACAGAGCTACAACCAAGCCAATGGCCTAGCTCTTTGCCGAGGTGACGTCAATACCACAGACTGCCGGTCCTGTCTTGCCGAAGCAGGTAGTGAGATTCGGACACTCTGTCCTTACAACGAAGCAGCAATCATATGGTACGACGAATGCGAATTGAAGTACTCAAACCTCGACTTCTTTGGAAAAATCGACAACGAGAACAAGTTTTACATGTGGAATTTGAAAAATGTGAGTGATCCAATTTATTTCAATGAAAACACCAAAGAGTTGTTGAGAAAGCTAGCAGAAGAAGCTTATGGTAGTCCGAAAATGTACGCTTCGGGAGAGCTGAAGATTGGGGAAGATGAGAAGCTTTATGGGTTGGTTCAGTGCACCAGAGATCTTTCTAGCATCGATTGCAAAAAGTGTATTGATGAGGCTATTAGTGAGCTTCCGAGCTGTTGTGACGGAAAAGAAGGAGGGAGAGTCATGGGCGGGAGCTGCAATGCGCGTTACGAGATTTACCCTTTTGTTAATGCCTAGAGAGAATGCATCATTGTTTTTAGGGTTGGTTGTTTTGTTAAGGTTTGTGGAGTTGACGAATAACTAAGGAGGTGTATGTTTTGTTGTATAAATTGTGGGAGTTCAAGGAGGTGTTGTTTTGAAAATGTACTTTGTTTTTGTATTTTCGGTACATCATAAATTTGCATTGATGCTTGTTCGTTTGGGGGCTTTAAAATTCATGCGCATGATTTCCAATATATTTTCTTTGTCTATCTCATTCCACCCAAACTTCCTTCAAAACCTAAAACGAACAAGCCAGTCCTCTTCCCTTTCATCAAAACATATCAACTTCCACTCTGAAGGAGTTGAAACAATAATTTCACTGCACGTAAGTGAAGTTATACAACTGGTGGACCAAGTGCGCGCGCACACTCGTTATACTTGGTAATAACTTGCCTACTTGTCTTTCCTTCCAGCATAAAGCACCCTCGGTCACGATAGTGTCAAAGATCCTTTGCTCATGTGAGATTTTCTCATTTGTCTCTCATATCGTGCATAATGGGATCCATCATAGGCTCACTTAAAAATCTGAACCATTTATCTTTTAAGCATCAATGACTGTATAGCTCCGGATTGACCATGCATCAGTAAAAACTTGCATAGATCATTAAAATATCAAGTCTTAAACAAATAGCGGTTTAACTTGTTAATTAAATGAAGCCATAACAAGCATTTTTTGAATAAATAGATATTACCGGTCACATTAAGTGATTTCCAAACTCTGTTCGTTTACTTTTGTATGTTCGTTGGTCAAAGTAAGATGACTATTGTATAATCAGGAAAATATAGGTAAGATAGACCTCACTTAATTTAAGAGTTAATTTACAGTATACAAATCATCGAACATGTAGTAGAAATTTGGTCTATAGTCCACAATATATAGGGGTTTCAAACAACGCCGGATCCAGTCCACTGTTACTTTGAGTAAGAGTGATGTTTCATTAGTTTTTGCTATGTTTAATTTCTAAGTGGCCGGCGCCGAGAAAGTCATTGGTCGCCAAATAAGTACCCAACACCAGTCTTGGGTATAAGTCGCCGGTTGTTAGCGGTGGTCTCCTGAGGCCGTGGCAGGGCATGGCAGTATTGAGGGATAGCGAGGTTTTTTTTTTTGAGTGGGGTGGACTACAAGTGTTTTTGCATATTGTGGATTAGAAGTTTTACTAAGCACCAATTGTGCATGAGTAGCTACAGATCAAATATTCTCGAAGAGTTTTTTTTTTTTTATCTCTTAAACAATGCCCATTTTCTTTACTTAGTACAAAAACTATCAATTTGACGATTTCATCCCCTCAACTATATCATACTGTTACCTACTTAATCCAATAGATAACGGAAGTTAGGAATTTGGACGAAAAATGTCATGTAAGGGCTGTTTGGAACCCTGTAGAGCAGATAGTTGATTATGAGAGCCTTAGAGATAAAAATTAATTTTGACCTTTTAGGACAAAATGATTAAAAAAAAAAAAAAAAAGACATTCGCACCAGTTTCAACATATTGAAAATTGGAGCACTTAAATTTTTTTACCATATTTTTTAGTATTTCAATATATAAACCTTCTAAAAAAATTAAGGGCGCGATTTTTTCAATCCATTTGGAATGGTACGAAGGTGTTATTTTTCTGATCATATCATTCTAAAGAGTCATGATAAATTTCTATCTTTAGGGCTATCATAATTAAATATCTGCTTTTTATCTGGGACCCTTTAGTGTAGATATTAGATTATGAGAGCTTTACAAAAAAAAATTAATTATAACCGTTTAGCATAAATGATCAAAAAAGCTCTTCGCACCGGTTCACAGGAATTAAAAATTAGAGAGCTTAATTTTTAACCATATTTTTAATATATAAACAGTCTAAATTCTATATGAAAAACTCAGACTTTTTAAAATGTGTGTGTGTGTGTGTGTGTCGCTATAAAATGCCATGTAAGATTCTAATATATGAACTTTGTAAAAAATTAAGTGCTCCAATTTTCAATCTGTTAGAACTGGTGCAAAGATTTTATTTTTCTGATCATTTTATTCTAAAGGGTCATAATTAATTTTTATCTTTAAGGCTCTCATAATCAAGTATCTGTTGTATATGGTCCCAAACAGGGCCTTACTTGACATATTCTATCCAAATTTCTAATTTCCGTTATCTATTGGACTAAAATAGATAATGGTATGATAGTTGAAGGGATGAAATCATCAAATTGATAATTTAGAGACTAAGTAAAAAAAATGAGCATAGTTTAGGGAAAAAAAAAAGAAGAAAATCGAACTCTTGAATTATGCAAAATAATTTCCCCACTTTAAATTCGATAAATTCATTCATTTTCAGTATTTAGTGACAAAATTACATGAAAGCCCTACTTCCACCTAGTAAAGTAGGCTCACGTTCGTTGGTGCATGTTCAAATGGCTGCCTAGGCTATTTTTCCCTGCTTGCTACAATATCAAAAAGCGAGCTGTGCCACGTGCACAGCAGTTGTGCACAGACCTCTTTTTCTCCAGCCTCGGGTCCCACAAAGATGATCGGAGCCGCTCATTTGTTCCAAATATGTCGTTTAAGGTCTCCGTAAAAAATGAGCTTCGTTCGATATCGTTAGAGGCGTTAACAAAACACCTAAAATCACTTCAGAATTTAGCCCAGCTCCGATCATCTTTGTGGAACCCGAGGCGGGAGAAAAAGACGTATGTGCATAGCTGCTGTGCACAGCTTGTTGTGCACATAGCTTTTTTGTCAAAAAGCCAACAATGACAATGACAATATCAAAAAGCCAACAATGACAATGAGAATGACAATTTTTCCCTTCTTGTTACTGCACCAATTTTCATTTTAACACAATCTCAAATTCGTTGGATTAAACTCATCTCATTTTTCATTCAAATTAAATAGTTGAACGAAGTGAAAAAATTGATACTCTGTACTATTATTTTTTTTGACATCGACAAATGACAATAGGTGGAGTTAGAATTCCCCAGGGAAAAAATACTCCTGTCAATGGACAGATTATGGCAATAGCAAGACAAGTGGTTATGGAGTGAGCTTTCGCTCTACCAAACAAGAATTCATTTGCGGATCAAAAAAAAAACAAGAATTCATTTAGTATTAGGATGCGAAATTCTAGAAACTTTTCCTTGAATTAAGTGAGAGAAATATATATTTTAAAATTACAATTATTTTAGAACTATAAACACTTATACAAATTCACTCACATTTATATTTTGACCCACATACACTATACCTCTAGTATGTGCGGGATCCACCAAAAGAAGTGAGTATGTGTGTGTGTAAATTAAGTAATTTGTTATAGAGTTCTAGCTAACTGAGCTAGCCCCAGTTGATCCTAAATTTATTAACTCTTCTTAATTAAATTCTCTAAGTGCAATAAACTATTATGCAGAGTGATCTGCACAAAGAAGAGTTTGACTTAATTTTTTTAGGGGTCCTTTTTTAATGCATTTTTAATTTTCAATACTTTAGATTAATTTTTTAAGATTAGTCAGTAGTCTTGACTAAGAGAAAAACGTTTATGACTAAAAGTAAAATTAAAAATTCACTAAAAGCAAAATAAAAAAAACTGTTTGCCTTAACTAAGCTATTTTTAACTTCAATTACTTTGTATACTTTTTTTACTTTCACTCATTGAGACAAATAAAATTTCAAAACTTTTGACGTAAACAAAGAAAAAATTTAAATGCCAAAAGTTTCAATACAATTAATTTAGTTAAAACTCTCTCGAAGTAGTGGTGCCTCTCACTATCTAACATGCGATATCATTGTAGAACTTTCATGATAATAATAACTACTTATTTAATTTTCCTTTCTTTTTACGTGTTTTGATAATTAAAACTCGTCAAGGACATTTTGTTCATTAACAAATATTCTTAGCATGTCCTTAAAAGGTATTAATTATCAAAACACGTAATGGGCCGTCATTTTCCCTTCTTTTAATCGCTGTTTCATTTTCTCATCCTGAGTTATCCGGTATCATGTTTGTAGTAATTTGTAAAACCAAATTGATACGCCTACAACAGAGTTTTACAACATCCACTTACAATGCATCTCGATCTCGCCGTCAAAAAGTACTACTCCCTCCGTCCTTTATTTATAGTCCAGTATTTCATTTTGGATTGTCCTTTAATAAGTGTCCATTTTGTAAAGTTAGTGGGTAAAAGTTGGTAAATTGTCTATTTTGTCCTTAAAAGTAGATTCCATTTTGAAAAATAAGTGAGTAAAAGTGTAATGATGATGGGTAAGTAGGGAAAGTGGAGGAAAAAGTTGATGTGAAATGTATAATGATGATGTCTTTTTAATAAGTTGGAGTTACGAAGCAGGACACTTAAAAAGGGACGGAGGGAGTATTTCTTTTACCGGTAAAAGTTGTTTTTAAAATTCCAAACCATTGATTGCTGAGATGGATAGCGAGAGCTGCGTGGTGTAAGGGGATGGGTGTGTCGCGTGTGTAACATTGTTGTAAAACCAATCGAAAGGGCCAGAAAGGAAGAAAGTACCGGAACAAAAAAGAAAACAAAACTTGAGGTACATTTTATTGATTTCGTATCATCACTATCATGCATAAAGGGTGGATTTGGGTCAAAATGACCTTTTTTTTTTTGTCCTTAGTTAATTTTTTTTCGTAATTGATAATTTTGCACCAAACTTTTATTACTTATTGATTCGTCTCGTCGAGAGAAATCGAAAAGGTAGAAAAAAAATTGATCGAAACTCATAATATTTTAAAAAGACAAAAATAAGTCAAAAAGATCAGAAATTTTGTTTTTGACTTATTTTTCTCTTTATTCAAAAAATTACAGTATGAGATTTGATTATAATTTTTTACTTTTTCGATTCTTTTCATTGAGACAAATTAATGAATCACAAAGTTTAACGCAAAAACAAACAAATAAAAAAAATAAAAAATTTAAATAAAGATGAAAAAATAAATCATTTAATTTTTTAATCCAAACCCACGTTTTATATGAGTTGTCCTTCAATTTATTTAGTCCGACCAAATTCGTATTTTTATGTAAAAGTGTTGTTTTCGTGGGACAAACTGAGAAATTAGTCGGAAAAGTAGGTAATCCGTATCTTTCGCGCCCCGTCGTTGGATTCTTGATAAGGAAAGATCACTCCCTGATCCTGAGGAGCGTGTGTTTTTCACGGAGCCTCTGTTCAGATGTTTACGAAATTGTTCAATTTTGCGCGTTTATTTCGATTTTGAATTGTCCAGATTTTAATGAAATTTTTCTAAAGAAAAGTTAATCATAATCAACTATTACTGATAATTGATTTTCAGTCCGAATCATCTAAAAACATTTTAGACGGTCATAATTGAACTACGTAACTTCTTCTTTACAAAACAGCTTTAAAGATGATTTTCTCTTATCTGAGATAAAAGGAGTAGCAGTGGAGTATCTTTTGTTTAGGAGTAAAACAAGACCATCTACGTGGCGAAAAAGACGTACGTGAGTTGAGGTTGTTTTTTGGTTTTGTTCGGTTACCCATTTAGTTTTAGTTTTAGTTTTGTTTTCAATCATTACCCTATTTTTTCAATTATTACTTTCTCATCTCTCTCTATCTCTCTCCAATCATTACTCTTATCTTCAATCATTACTCTATTTCTCTCTCCACCCACTACCAAACTAAACTAAACTAAACTCTCAACCAAACACAACCTTTGCTTTTTTGTTTTTTAAATGAAAGAGCGAGAAATGCGTGCGGGTTTGTTCGGTTAACCTTTTAGTTTTAGTTTTAGTTTAGTTTTCAATTATTATTTTATTTTCTTTTTCCAATCATTATTTTATTTCTTCAATTATTACTTTCTCTCTCTCTAATCATTACCCATATCTTCAATCATTATTCTATTTCTCTTTCCATCCACTACCAAAACTAAACTAAACTAAACTCCCAAATAAAAAGAACCGCAATCATTTAAACAATTGAAATGAACTCGAACCTGGGACAACATGGGTGTTGTCCTTTATTTTATCCGGGTCGTTTATTTCGGTAATGAACGGCTCAAATTTTATCTCAATTGAATAGATCTCAGTCATCCATTCGTTTATTGTCGATACAAAATTTGAGTCGTCTATTGTTAGAATTGGACTGCTCGGATGGACAATAGGATCCCCGGGTTGACGGGTTCAATTGGAATCTGATTTCGATAATTTCATCTCTATCGAATAGTAAAGTTGAACCACTCCAAATACTCTACAAAATAAACATTTCCGATCGTTGTTTAGGCTACGGCCCAAAACTGGACAGAATTAGAGGATAATAAAACTGAACTGGACACTAACCCGACATAAAGATCCCACCCAAACAACCAAAAAGGGTCTCTTTTGGGATTTCCCTGCCTTTTTGAAATCACTATTAATTGTGATTAAGATAGCCACGGCAAACTGTCCAGGTTCATCGTCCCAAATTGGAGTGGGTGTCTAAAGAATGAACTTACTGCATCTTTCCAAATCTTTTACCATCGTCTTTTCCAAATTGGAGTGGGTGTCTCTCTAAAGAATAAATATAGTAAATCTCCCATTATAGTAATCCAAAAATCAAACCCAAAAAATCTTAAATTTGAATCCGAACAAGGCACAAGACTCTCTAATTACAGAGAAGAGAAACGAATCAGATGCAGACCTTAATCAATCGGTCTCCACCTCCAATGCCATCCATGTCCTCCTCCCTCCTCAAAACCCCACCTCCCTCTCTCTCTCTCCCCAAACCCAACAAAACCCATTTCTCCCACCTCCCCGTCTCTCTCCTCAAAACCCCCAGAAGGACCCGAGTCTCATGCAGCCTAATCGACCCGGATGGAGGGAAACTCGTCTCACTCCTCGTCGAGGAAACCCAGAGGGAGTCCAAGAAGAGACAGGCCCTGTCCTTGCCTCGAATCGGGCTGACCCGGATCGATCTGGAGTGGGTCCACGTGCTCAGCGAAGGGTGGGCTAACCCGCTTCAAGGGTTCATGAGAGAGTCCGAGTTCCTCCAAACACTTCATTTCAACTCCCTGAGAGTTGAGGATGGCGCCGTCGTGAACATGTCGGTGCCGATCGTGCTCGCGGTTGACGACGAGCAGAAGGGGCGGATCGGGGAGTCGACCCGGGTGGCCCTGGTTGATGACGGGGGTGACCCGGTGGCTATTCTTAGCAAGTAAGGGCGTTTGGGTCTTTTCCGTTTCTTATTCGGTTACGGTCTGATTTTTGTTGGAGAATGATTTTTGCACACCAATGTTTCTAAAAATGCAGTTCATAATTTACGCAAAAAATTATAGTAGTATATTTTAGAGTGCATTTATAAAATAAAAAAAATAGAGGGTAAAAATCAATTATTCTTTTGTTTTGAGTAATTATTTTTCAAATACGCTGAGCAAAAAAAATAAAAAATTCAAGTATGCTTCCATAAATGTACTTAAAAGATGTCTCTGTTGTAATTAATAGGGGTGATTTCAGTTTGATTCGTGGTGAAATTTTCAAAGACCGATTCGGTTCGGTTCAAATATTTCCGGGACCGATTCCGACCGGAGTTGAGTTCGGTTCAGGGTGGGATCAGTCCGGTTGGGGATTTTGGTCCGTCCGAAATATAAAATTTTTATTTAATTTAAAGTGTATATATGTAAAATATATTAATATATAGTCGTTCGGTTCGGTCCGGCGAGAATTCCGGACAACCAAGACCGAACAGATTTCGGATTGGTCTGGAAAAATTCCGCCATCACCCCAATCGGTCGGGTTTTTCGGGTCCGGGAAGGTCTCTTTCCTCGAAGGACATCGTGATTGTTGAGATGGACAGTTGGAATAACGCACTACTGCCTTGTGGTGTGGAGGTGACCACAAGGTGCACTATAGGTCCCGAAGAAGACCGGAAGAATATCCTTTTAAATCTGGCCCATTGAAAACACTTTTGGACCGCTAGAATAATGCACTATAGCCCTGTAGTGCATAGGCACAGGGTCTCCAATTCCGTGCTGAAAACAAATTTTGTAGTTTATATTGTAAAAAAGTGGGGTGAAAAAGTCTCTTCTTTTTTTTTTTTTTGGAGGGGGGGGGGGGGGGGGGCGGGGGCGGCCTTGAAAAGCCTCTTCATTTGTTTTTTGATAGTGCCATCTTCTATCTAGATTGTGTTGTGGTTAGGTTTTTTGCATGGTTAAGGGTGTTTTTTTTTTTTTTTGCTTAAAACAGTTTTTAACTTTTTCGTTTGTGACTGAAATAACACAATATGGACTGAATTTTTATCGTATCGAATTTTTGGGGGTCCTTTGTAGACATTAGACATTTCATTCATATGTTTTAATTTTTGGATTATTAGAATTGAGGTGAATCTGTAAACTAACAAATATCCACCAGAAGTTAAAAGAAAAAGGTTCAGTGAAAGATGGTCTGAAACAAAACTAAAGTCATTTGTATGAAATCATTAGAAGCGGGTTGCTATTAGTTATCTGATAGTTTTGATGCTTCATTTTTAAGATTCAATGGTTATGCTGTTGTTCTGATCTACAAATATACAAATTAGATTGGCAAAGTGACATGTGGAGATTTAGTTATTTCTGAAGATTAAGCATTCTCTAAATTAGATGTTGAGTAAAGGAAGGATAACTGCTTGCTGGCTGGGAGATGTATGAGCCGTAACGTCCACGTACCGCGGACAGAAATCAATGGGGTCTGCTCTTTCTTTTTTTGGTAGGAGTAGTTTAAAATGGGATTGTTGAGTGTAGGATTTGGACTTAAGTTCTATGAAGTTGGAAAGTGCACGTGTCCTTGCAGTTATCTTAAAAACTGCCTTAGGTTGAACGGTCGCCTGTGGGATAGTTTTAACTTTAGAAGCTTGGTAAGTTTTCAGGTTAGGTAGTAGCTTAGACAATTGGCTCTTGGAAGTGAGAAAGTAGAGTGAAAATGTATTGAGATAGAGTCAGGGTGATGAGATTTGCAGAGATTGGTTATGTGGGTACATGTTTAATATAGTTTGTACTAATAACCATCTATGAATTCAATTATTTGTCGTGCATTTTCAATTTGAAGAAAAGTCCTGAAGTATTATTGTCTATGAATGCTTCATATTCCATATTCTTATCCTCACTGAGCAAATCAGAGACGTTAATGTGTTCTTCATGTTTTATAAATTTTTCCAGTGGTAACATTACCTGCACGTAGGAGTCGGATGCCCATCATCGATTTAACAAATTTAAGCATGCATCAATTTAGTGAAAGCATGCAGATTCCAAACAACTTTCAAGTGATCAAAAAATTGAGTCCTCTGACCCTTTTGTGTATGATACACTTATCAATGAGCTCGGCCTTACCCTGCATTTTACCATTCCTTTCGGTTTCCTCAATACATTATTGCCGCCTCTGCAATACATCCCTTTATATATTTCTGAGATGCTCAGTATGCTTCGGATATCAACAAGAAAGTCTGAGAATTTTGTCAAGCTCCCTATTTCTATCCATTCCAGGGATTCATCCCATATTGTTGCAGTGAAATTATTCCCGTAAATTGCAGAATCTATAAACCTTGAAGAGTAAGAGTTATTTCTTTTCACGCAATTTTGCTTCATATTTTAGTTAGTGGGTGAAATAATATCCAGTATTCTAGTCAAAATTGCTTCTACTTAATTGCCAGTCTCACTTCAGGGGATTAGCCAAGATTATCAAAGTACTCTCCTGACTCCTCCCGTAAATATGGACACCTTTCATTTGTCAGAAGAATCTACTTCACTGAGTATGTGCTATCATTGGTATGACTGGATTTCGATGTTTAGTTCAAACCTGTGCTTTATCAGAAATCTTTGATGTTTGCCTGTTTATTTTATGTACTTCTTATGAATCATAGTTGTCTTTATTGATTTCATCATTTACAATCCTATGTAGTTAATAATCGTGTAAACCAATGGCTTGCTAAGAGTTTCTAACGTGCTCTCCCTTGTGCAATGAATATCTCTAGTATTGAGATCTACAAGCACAACAAAGAAGAACGAATAGCAAGAACTTGGGGTACAACTGCCCCTGGTTTACCTTATGTTGAAGAAGCAATCACCAATGCTGGGAACTGGCTCATTGGAGGTGACTTAGAGGTGATAGAGCCAATCAAGTACAACGACGGTCTTGATCGCTTCCGGATGTCTCCCGCGGAACTCCGTGAGGAATTCACAAGGCGTAATGCTGATGCTGTGTTTGCTTTCCAACTTAGGAACCCTGTGCACAATGGGCATGCTTTGCTTATGACAGACACTCGTCGTAGGCTACTTGAGATGGGATACAAGAATCCTGTGCTATTGCTTCATCCGTTGGGAGGGTACACAAAGGCGGATGATGTTCCCCTTAGTTGGAGAATGAAGCAGCATGAAAAGGTTCATATGCTATTATCCTTGGCCACTTGGCTTTTTCTTTTTTCTTTTTCTCGTATGTGGATTGATTGACGAGACCTGGGTTGGAGTCTTGGAGATAAAAGCGCTTCTGTCCCCAGTTAATTTGGGGGTCTAAAGTGGAATTTCTAAGTGGACATTTCTTATTTGTTTTTTTGCAAGCAGGGGCAGTTTTTTGCTTACATATAATCTGTCGTGCTCACTCTGTTTGCACAAAAGAAGTAATTAACTCCATTTAGGATTGTGGTTTTAGGAATTCGGTTTTTAGGGGCTTTAACAACTAAAAAATTTGGGTTATTTTCATTGGAACTTGAGGTCAGTATCGGCTTGTATTTGTCTTAAAATCTTTCCTTGGGCTTATTCTTGTACAGTATGTGGTTTTGTTGTGGATATTATACTCAAACCTTTCTTTTGGACATGGAGCCTAAGGCAGAATTAGGTTTTGTCCCCAGAGTTCCATTCAGAGCTGTGTTTGGTTCCTGGATTAGTGGAGGGAAAGGAAAAGTAATGGGAAAAGGCATGCAAACATCTTAAAATAATTTTTATTATTGTGGCTCCTATTTGGGAAACATAGACATCGAGGGACTGTGAAATGAACTCTGCCGAGCATGGCTATTTGCCTCCTTTGCTCATTTTGTTTGCCAATTTTAACTGGTTTCTCAGGTTCTGGAAGACGGTGTTCTTGATCCAGAGACAACTGTGGTTTCTATATTCCCATCACCAATGCACTATGCGGGTCCAACAGAAGTGCAGTGGCATGCAAAGGCTCGGATTAATGCAGGGGCCAACTTTTATATCGTGGGTCGGGACCCAGCTGGTATGAGCCATCCAGTTGAGAAGAGAGATTTATATGATGCTGACCATGGGAAGAAGGTCCTGAGCATGGCTCCTGGACTGGAAAGGCTAAACATCCTGCCTTTCAAGGTCTGCATATCACCTTATACCTATCATTTTACAGTCTATCCTGGTTTTCATGTTTTGTACCCCCTTTATTTGAAGCTTATTTAGTTTCAATTTGAAATTACATTCTTAGGAAATTGTACTTCAATAGCCCTTTGGGGATTTTAAATCTTCTAAAAAGCGCTCGGCGCTAGGTAGGCGGCCGACCACCTTCAAGCTTCGAGACCTATTAATCGGCCATTAATCGCCTTTTAGCAATTAGTTGGTTTTTTTTTTTTATAAATATTCTACAACCTCCCTACCATCAATAATCCTAGTTTTTCTAGTTGATGTGATATATCTTCTCTACCATCAATACTTACTAGTTACTACATGTCTACCGGTCTACACGGCTACGGCCTACACCAAACGGTCCAAACCATAAATTTACAATACTACACTACTCCACTACTAAGACTCAAGTGTTAAATTTTGTCAACAAAAAAAAAAAAAAAAAACTACTTACTACAAAGAGAGAAAGGGATCGAGAAATTACCGAGAGCGAGAGGGGGAGAGAAATTACAGAGAGAGAGAGAGGGGGGGATCAAGAGAGAGGGATCAAGAGTTATAGCAGTCAGCAGTGAGGCGCAGTGGCAGTGAATGGTGATGAAAGGCGTCGGTGATGAGAGGCGATCGTCGATGATGTACTGACGTCGGCAGTCGGCAGTGAGTGACTGGGTTTCTTCCTAGACCCAGATCGATGAGAGGCTGATTGAATGAGAGCCCTGACACAGTAATTCGAAGCTCTAAATAAGTTGGTATGAGTATAACAGTTACCCCCCTTCGTTTTCTAAAAATTCAAATTTACCCCGCCTAATCGCCCATTAGCCGATTAATCGCCCATGAACCGATTAATTGCCCATCGCCGATTAGACGCCGACCAATTAAGCGGCAATTAATCGCCGCCAAAGTCCAATTAATCTTCTAGCCGCCTAATTCAACCTTTTAGCCGTTAATCTCATCGGTCAGCCCAGATTTCCGATTAATCGCCCAATAACCGGCGATTAATCTCGCCTTTTAGAACACTGGGATTTAGTCTCACTTTTTGAGTTTTCAACTTAGCTGCCTTTTCAGCATAAAAAACCTCGAAAAGCCAACTTTTAAAACCAGTGGGGTTAGCGCTAAATTACTGGAAACACACAAGGGATTGCACTTGTCCTTCAAATTAGTTAGACCTCGACTATTCATTGATGTTATGTACAACTGCAGGTGGCTGCATATGATAAGACTCATGGTAAGATGGCATTTTTTGATCCCTCAAGGGCTCAGGACTTTCTGTTCATTTCAGGCACAAAGGTACTTTCTGACTCGCAGTAGCACCAACTTATTTTTTCTATCTGAAAAGTGGCTAAAACACGTCAAAAGACAAAAATTGATTCCATGGAAATGCCTTAGGCTGCCTTTGGATTTACAGGTTTGAAATTAATGGATTTTGCATCACTTATTCGCTTTGTATTTGTATCTGCTAAATCATTTTTAAGTCTCCATTTTAAAATGGATTGCAGAGAATTAGATTGTCTAATTTGAAATGACTGCAACTAGAGTTAGTTGAATCTCTCTACCTTAGTAATCTACCTTTACGTTGCATGAATTTCAGCAAAAAGCATCTTTTCTATCTGTGTGCAATCATCTACTTAATAAATATCAGTCTACATCCAGTAGGTAATCTTCCTCCATTTTGATTAAGGTAACCCTTCACTTCAAATCTGACTCATGCAAACAAAGCTTTCATTTTGATGAATCAACCTAACTGAAAAAGAAAAGAAGTGCACTACATTGGTGGTGTTACATGTAGAGTATTACTCAGCTGATTGGTTGCTTGAATACCCCACAGATGCGAGCGCTAGCAAAGAATGGAGAGAACCCTCCGGATGGGTTTATGTGTCCCGGTGGTTGGAAGGTGTTGGTAGAATACTACAACAGTTTGGCTCCCACCGGTAATGGCAAAGTCGCTACACCTGTGCCTGCTTAGAAGGATTTGCTGTATGATTTTGTTATAGTTTGGGAGAAACTAAAGACTATATTCACTCTCCATTGGGTTATTTGTTCGAAGGTACGTAAAGATTCAGTGTCCAGCTCTTGAATAAATCATGAGGCAGATTTGTCCTCGTAGCTGTCATTAGAGCTCCAAAGATAGCAGCTTGAAATTGTGCACTGTATCATATTGTGATAGTGCTTTTACAGGGATATGTTGAGTGATATATATCTTGTTCTCCTGTTCTTTGGCCATTTTTCCTTTTGTTGTTTGGGTAGATGTAATTCATAGTGGAACACTAGATCTGGAGATCACTCTAGAGGACCTCCTCATCGACCAGGTTAATCCAGATCTTTTCTGAACATACTCTGCTTACAAGAAAACTGCCAACACACGTGAGATACCAGAATACCCAAGAGGTTTTTGATCAAATAATACCAAAGACCTAACTGATCTTGTAGACAGATTTCAGGTTAACATAGGAAATTTCACTCCCAAATCCCAATGCCAAACAGCAACCACTTAGGCTAAAAAGCAGAGACACAAATAACATAGGGCAGGCAGAACCTGAAATAAAATTCTGAAATGGTACTCCCAGTTAAGTAAAGCCAGAGATCCCAACAAATGAGTACCCAATGAAAACCAACTCAAGTGGAATTCATAAAGACAAAAAAGAAAGAAAAAACACTATCCTAGAAAGATGCAAAAAGCTACATAAAAGGAGAAAACAATCCACAAATTGAGAGGAGAACAGAACACTAAAATAGAGAGAAACAAGAACCTCCTATTCCTTTTTCACCATGGAGTGGCGGTCCCGGTAGCTCTGTTGCTTTGTCATCTCTGTTGCTTTGTCGTCTGAATAGACTCCAGAGTTGCGGGACACACTTCGTCGTTCTGAACATAACTCCAATGGCATCATAGGGAAAGTTGTATGAGTGGGGAGTAGAACCTCCTCACCGTAGTTGGTGGGGGATGCCGGATCTAACTGCGACGGCGTCGAAGAGAAAGATGTTTGAGGTAGGGGTGGACCCTCGTCGCCGGAGTTGGTGGCGGATGCCAGATCTAACTCCGGAGGCACAACCCCCTCTCCCACAAGAAACAGTTTCTCGGGAACAGGAATCCACTTGACAACCCACCCAAGTGGCCAAGAAACTGAAGCAAACCCAACACAAACCCCCCACTGCCTCCAATTCAACCTTTCTGTATCCGCAAATTTCTTCAAGAACTCCACCATCACCACCTGAAGCACAATCGTCACCCCAACAATCACCAAAAACAACTTACTCTTATGAATTCCTTCAAACACATTCTTCTTCTCGAGTTTCCTTGCATTGAATTCGTTGAACACTTGACACAATACGAAAACATTGAAGATCATAGTGTCATTGACTTCCGAACTCACTTTGAAAATCGCTTCACCTTTGAATTGTAAGGTAAGCATCACAGCAGTTTGGTAAAATGCCTGGCTGAGTACGTTCCTCCACATAATGTTGGTCATAATTGGCTTTGTTCGACCCACTGGTGGTTTCTCCATTAGCTCATTTGTGGGCTTTCCAGTGGCTAAAGCTAAAGCACCCAAAGTGTCCATAATCAAGTTGAGCCATAACAATTGGAGGGCAGAAAGTGGGACCTCTCCGGCTGAAATCGCCGCCACAAAGTTGATGACAAGGGCAGCAACGTTCACAGTGAGCTGAAATTGAATGAATTTCTGAATGTTGGTATAAACACATCTCCCCAACCTTAAAACAGTGGCCACAGACTCGAAATTGTCATCTAAGATGACAATGTCGGAGCTCTCTTTCGCCACTTCGGTCCCCTCTATCCCCATTGAAAGGCCTATGTCGGCTTTTTTTAGTGCTGCTGCGTCGTTGTTTCCATCCCCTGTTACGGCTACCACGTGCCCTTTTTGTCTCAAGCACTGTACCATTAGGAGTTTGTCAACTGGAGAAGATCTCGCCATCACGCAGATTTTGTCGACCTTCTCCATTCGTTCCTCCGGTGTGTAGTTCCTGAATTCCAACCCTTCTACCACTGCTCCACTTTCCATGTCCTGGTTGGGCTTGAGTATCCCACATTCGTTTGCTATCGCTCTAGCCGTGAAAATATTGTCGCCCGTGATCATTTTCACGTTCACTCCCGCGTATTGACACTCTTCCACGGCTTTTTTCACACCCGGGCGACACGGATCCTTCAAACCAATTAACCCCAAAAGGGTTAGACAGTTTTCCTCTATATGGATTTTTCCCTCTTCATTTTCTTGTTCTGGGACTTGCTTGTGTGCGAAAGCAATGCACCGTAGGCTACTAGCAGCCATACCTTGGATTATTTGATCAAATTTCTTCCTTTCAAAATCATCCAAAACCTTGATGTTTCCAGAGACATCGTAGTAATTCGAGCACATTGCCAGTACCATCTCTGCTGCCCCTTTCCAGTGCACACTCGTCATGTTTTCACCCTTCCTCATCAAAACGCCACTTCTTTTCTTCGTGGAGTTGAATGCTTCAACATGTACAATCTCACAACTCTGCTTAAGTCCCTCCATATCCAAGTTCAGTTCCAAAACAGCCCAAGAAAGAATTGCCTTTTCCATAGGGCTACCAGAGAACTCAATCTCATACCCTGAACTGGTCTTACAAACCAAACCAGCTGTGTTCAAACCGACACCTTGGTGGAGTAATTCAACTACACTGCTTGCAATAAAAGAGGAACCGTTTTCGTTTATAGAATCCTGGCCAAGCCAGAACTTTGTCACCTTCATCTGGTTAAGAGTAAGCATTCCGGTTTTGTCAGTACAAATAGTGGTAGCAGAACCAATTGTTTCGCAAGCGGAGAGCTTGCGAATCATGGCGTAATCACTCATCATCTGCCTCCTCGAATAAGCTAAAGTTACAGTCACAGCCAAGGGCAACCTTTCTGGGATTGCGACGTCCACTACAGTTACAGCAGCAGCTATGATTGCGACGACAGAGTTAATGATGTTGCTGGCTTTGGTTTTGCTGCCATTGTACTCTGTGTTCCCGTTCTCATCCTTTGTGTTTCCGGTGAAGTACTCGATTAGTAAGATGACAAGGACTAAGAACGTGATGTATAAACCGACTGTTTTGAGTAATGAGGTGAGTTTCTTGAGTCGAGATTTTAGAGGGGTTTTTTCATTGGAGTCCATGCTGATTGTGCTCATGCTTTCTCCCCAGGTTGTGTTCATTCCGACTGAGGTGACTAGCATTCGACCACACCCATCAGTTACCTGTTGGAAATTCATACGCCAAAGGATTTTAGGCTATGTGTCATGGAAGTCTTCGATCTTACAAAATTTGGAATACCTTGGTGCCAGATAACAAGAATGGATTCTGTGTAAGATCAACTTCTACATGGTCGCTTTCTCCAGTTATGCTTGATTCTTCTACTAGCAACGAGTGCCCGTCGATGAACAATCCGTCGGCTGGAACTTGGTCTCCGATCTCCAAGTAAACAACATCTCCTACAAAAATATCGAAAATGGAAACTTGCTGCCGCTTTCCGCTTCTCACGACGTCGACTTGGATTTTGCTGATTTCTCTGGATAACTTGACAAGCTGTTTGTTTTTCCTGAAGTTGCATATTGCGGAGATTGCTATGCCTGGAAGAACTGCAACTAATATGCTTCCTCCATCATACCTATTAGGATTTAGATAGATTTTCAAAGGAACAAATTATAGGCCAGAAAGCCTTGTTCTCTTTACAATTCAAAAAGAAAATTCCCCCTAGATTCTCTCGACTTTCAACATTTCTCTCTCGATCTCTCTCCATTTATCACGCCTACTATTTTTCAAAAAAAATTTCAAACACCAATCCAAACAAAGCATAAGAATCTTAAAACTTCAACAATACGTACCATCCTTCTCCCAAGCCATTCTCCTTGATGCCAAATCCAAGTGAAAGTGATGCAAATACTAAAAGTACCAAAGCAGTGGGATCTCTCAAAGCCTGGAACACGAAATAGAAGAGATTTTTCGCAGGCGGACTTGGGTAAGTATTCGATCCAAACTCTTGGATTCGTCGCGAAACATCCTCATCGTCTCCAACAATCCCACCATCCAAATTTGTGTTCAGATGAGAAGCAAGTCCCTCAACTCCATTATATTGGGCAATCAGCTGGCCCAGATTTTTCTTCTTCACGATCTGGGTGAGGAGGACTTGTTGATCAATGGTGGGAAAATGGGGTTGGGGTTCGAAGACATCGATAACAACTTGGTCTGATGAGTGCTGAACAAGGGAGAAGGCCAATGAGCATTTGATGGTAACGAATGCCTTGGACCATCTCTTTTTGCTGCAGGGTTTAGCACTCAGGGGGGTACGGGGAATATCAAGTAGGGTTGACTCCATGTCATCATCATGGAAGCTTGCTTGGAATACCATGTCGTCGTCTTGATCAAAAAACACAAAACAAGATTTGGATTAGTACATGTGGAAAAGGAAGAAGGAAAATGGTGATAAGGAAAATGATTTACCAGAGAAAAGTAATGTGTAGAAGGGTTTAGATCTCTCTCTCTCTCTCCAAATTTCTCTCTCTCTCTCTCTCTCCAAACTAAACTACTGCAAATGTGATGAGTTGCGATGGTATCTGCATTTCCAGTGGTATTTATAGAAACTTAGAAAGAGTGCCACAGACATAAGTAGGGGAATGTATACGCTGATTCGCGTATGAAGCGTGTCGACGTATCACACCCGCCCAATCATTTCCTCGAAAAGGTAAAAAGTAGAGTGGGACAGATGAAGCACACTTTCCTAGCTCAATCCAAATTTCGTGAACGGAAACACTGCCGACACAGACTATTGTGTACAGATTTTTGTGGAGGTCCATTTTTGGATCCTACATAAATGATCTGATTCGTTCATTAATTTTTAAAATATTCTTTTGAGGGACTCAAAAAAAACCAGCTCGATGGGATACATTTAAGTGCTTGATTCAATCTTACAACTTTTTATTCAAAAACAGCTCGATAGGATGCATGTAAGTGCTTGATTCAATCTTATAACTTTTTATTCCGGAATTCTGAATGGAAAGTTATGAGATTAGATCAGACACTTACATGTATTCTATCGAGTTGGTTTTTTACGGGATCCCTAAAAAAAAATTTAAATTAAAGAAAGGATCGAATCATTTATGTGGTCAACACAAAAAATCTGTACACAATAGTCCGTGTCATTAGCACGGTTCTTTCATGAAATCTATTTCTATTGGAAAGTTCGGTTGCCCACCTAAGCAACGGAGTGTTGTATCGTATCAGGTACGGAAGGCTCCATGAAGTGAGGAGCTCAATTTTGCGTGTTCAAAAGTATTTTAGACGATCCGGATTGCAAACCAATTTTGATTGCCGAGCTGGACGGACGAGATTGTGCGGAGCCATGAATAAGTTATCTCTTGTGTTGTATATACATGTGTTGGATGCTTTCTGTGTGTATGAGGTCTGAGGGTAAATTGCTTAGATGGTCACCTTGTACGTAATACGCGTGCGTAGACGCAGCGCCTATCCAGAAGCAGAACGGACGGCAGTGGTAGTTAATACGCGGTTTATAGGCACCTCATCTTAAACCTTAAAAAAAAAAAAAAAAAAAAAGCTCCATATATTACTATGAAAAATGAAACATAACCATAGCCCGTTTGGTTGATTTCAATTTTTGATAGGGAGATCGGTGTCTAGACGCCTAACTCCACTACCAGTCTCTAGTAGGTCTGCCTCGGTAGTATGTGAATGGAGTGCGATGCTCGCGCTTAGGGTTTTAGACACTAAGTTTCGCTTGCTGTGTTTAATTGATTATATTTAATTCAATCTGGATTGGATGTAGAATCTTATCTCTATTTTCGGATGGTTTCGGATTTTAAAAAAACGAAGAGTTGCATAGGGGAATCTAACCCATGTAACTACTGGAATGAATTCTGTACCATAAATCTCACATAAGGGGGTATCAACCATCCATCCGTAATCACTACCATCAGGGTGGTAGCCCAGCTGGCACAGGTGCTGGGGCTTCAGTGCCTCTCCCTCCCATGCACTCGGGTTCGAGCCCCTCCAGTTGCAAAAAAAATATATGAGCTGGAGGGACGTGTGGAGGGCCCTGTGCCAGCTGTGAGCCTAGGTGGTGCTGTAGTGACGGCCTGTCCTCACGGACAGTAGCTATGGCTCGAACCAGACATTCCACAGCGGGTTAGGGAGCCCCCATGGTCACGCCCAAGGGGGGTTGCTACGCCGGTCGCACCCTCCTGCCCTTTTACCGTTCAAAAAAAAAAGAAAAACCATCCGTAATCATTGGACTTTAGAGCTGCCTCATCCAGATTTGATGAACCAAAGTGGACCTGTTTGGTTGCCTCGAGAGACCCTCCCAATTTTCCAAATTCATTCACAAATTTTCCAACTCGTAGTTCTGTTTTGTTTTTTCTTGTTTGATTATCTTCTATATCTCTTTGAGTGCTCTAATAAACATCACAATACGAGTGTAGAAAAGTTATTATTGGCCAGACGGCATACCTAAATTCTATTGACTGGATTATGTAGTTGGCTAAATTCCTTTGTCAAATGACTTGGTGCTTTTGATAGGTCCCAATTGTGAGAGAATAATCTGCCTCGTAAAATGAAAAAATAAGAATCTTAGCGGAACGGGACCTTACCATGCTCTTGGTTTTTAGTTTCTATCCAAGTCGGAAACATAGACTGCTATTGTTGTAAAGAATAAGGAAAAGATGCTACGGTAAATGTTCCAATAAATATTACATAGCTGATACTGAAACCAAGTAGTCATTTCTTAATAATATGTTGTACGATTTATTATTTCTCCAGTTCCATAACAAAGAGATGTATTATTTCTCCAGTAATGCCCGACGACTAGCCCTTAGTCGTCTCGACCACACACCGAGTAGCGAGTACTCGTCGAGTATTTCTGAGTTTTAGAATACTAATAAAATAAACCAATTCTTTACACATCAAAGAACTTGAACTCCCCTTAGAAAAACTACCGACACCTACGCTATAATCAAACAACAAAAACCTAACTGATCTTATTCACACAGCTTTTGAATTCCCCAATTTGAGATAGCTGAGAAATGGCTTCTCTGGAACAGGAATCCATTTGACAGTCCATCCAATAGGCCAAGAAACTGAAGCAAATCCAACGCAAACTCCCCACTGCCACCAATTCAACCTCTCTGTATCCGCAAACTTCTTCAAGAACTCCACCATCACCACCTGAAGCACAATCGTCACCCCAACAATCACCAAAAACAACTTACTCTGGTGGATTCCTTCAAACACATTCTTCTTCTCGAGTTTCCTTGCGTTGAATTCGTTGAACACTTGACACAGCACGAAGACATTGAAGATTATGGTGTCGTTGACTTTGGAGCTCACATTGAAGATTGCTTTGCCTTTGAATTGCAACGTAAGCAGGACCGCGATTTGATAAGCTGCTTGGGAGAGTAAGTTCCTCCACATAACGTTGGTTATGAGAGGCTTTGTTCGACCCACTGGTGGTTTCTCCATTAGCTCCTTTGTGGGTTTTTCAGTGGCCAAAGCCAATGCTCCCAATGTGTCCATAATCAAGTTCACCCATAACAATTGAACGGCGGAAAGTGGGACCTCTCCGGCTGAGACCGCGGCGACAAAGTTGATGACGAGGGCAGCAACATTCACAGTGAGCTGGAACTGAATGAACTTTTGAATGTTGGTGTAAACACATCTCCCCCACCTTAAAACAGTGGCCACGGACCCGAAATTGTCGTCTAAGATGACAATGTCGGAGCTCTCTTTTGCCACTTCGGTCCCTTGTATCCCCATCGAAAGGCCTATATCGGCTTCTTTCAGTGCTGGCGCATCGTTGGTTCCATCCCCAGTGACCGCCACCACGTGCCCTTTTTGTCTTAGGCATTGTACCATTAAGAGTTTGTCGAATGGAGAAGATCTCGCCATCACGCAGATTTTGTCGACCTTCTCCATTCGTTCCTCCGGTGTGTAGTTCCTGAATTCCACCCCTTCTACCACTGCTCCACTTTTCAAATCCTGGTTAGGCTTGAGTATCCCACATTCGGTTGCTATTGCTCTAGCTGTGAAAATATTGTCGCCCGTGATCATTTTGACGTTCACTCCCGCGTATTGACACTCTTCCACCGCTTTTTTCACACCCGGGCGACACGGATCCTTCAAACCAACTAGCCCCAAAAGGGTTAGACAGTTTTCCTCTATATGGATTTTTCCCT
Source organism: Rhododendron simsii (assembly GCA_014282245.1). Classification (NCBI taxonomy): domain Eukaryota; kingdom Viridiplantae; phylum Streptophyta; class Magnoliopsida; order Ericales; family Ericaceae; genus Rhododendron; species Rhododendron simsii. The sequence goes on along the minus strand of WJXA01000409.1, from coordinate 63,138 downwards.
CTTTATTTTTTTGTTCTGGAACTTGCTTGTGTGCGAAAGCGATGCACCGTAGGCTACTAGCAGCCATACTTTGGATTATTTGATCAAATTTCTTCCTTTCAAAATTGTCCAAAACCTTAATGTTTCCAGAGACATCGTAGTAATTCGAGCACATTGCCAGTACCATCTCTGCTGCCCCTTTCCAGTGCACACTTGTTGTGTTTTCACCCTTCTTGCTCATCAAAATGCCACTTCTTTTCTTCGTCGAGTTGAATGCTTCAACATGTACAATCTCACAACTCTGCTTGAGTCCTTCCATATCCAGGTTCAGTTCCAGAATAGCCCAAGAAAGAATTGCTTTTTCAGTAGGGCTACCAGAAAACTCAAACTCAGACCCTGTCATTGACTTGTAAACCGAACCAGTCGTGTTCAGACCAACACCTTGGTGGAGTAATTCAACAACACTGGTTGCAATCGAAGAGGAACCGTTTTCGTTTACGAAGTCCTGGCCAAGCCAAAACTTTGTCACCTTCATCTGGTTAAGTGTGAGAGTTCCGGTTTTGTCCGTGCAAATAGTGGTAGCCGAACCCATTGTTTCGCAAGCAGAGAGCTTGCGAACCATGGCGTTGTCGCTCATCATCCGCTTCATCGAATAAGCCAGAGTGAGAGTCACAGCCAAAGGCAACCCTTCTGGAATCGCGACGACCACTATAGTCACCGCAGTAGCTATGATTGCCACGACAGAGTTTATGATGTCGTCGGCTTTGGTCTTGCTGCCGTTGTACTCTGTGTTCCCATTTTCATCTTGTGTGTTTCCGGTGAAGTACCGGATGAGTAAGACGATGAGGACCAGGAAAGCGACGAGTAAACCGACTTTCCCAATGGACGAGGTGAGTTTGTTGAGCCTGGATTGTAGAGGGGTTTGTTCGTTGGAGTCGTTGCTGATTGTGCTCATCATTTCTCCCCATGTTGTGTTCATTCCGACAGAGGTGACTAACATCCAACCAAACCCATCAGCTACCTGTTGGAAATTCACAGACTTATGTTGTTGAATTGAGAGTTGGTTTGATCAATTTGTTTTTGTCCTTTCTCCTAGAACACCAAACCGTAAAAACTATATCATATATCCGACTTATTTTCCTTAGTAATCGAAACAAACAATTAAATCAAGAGATTAATCAAAGAGTAGATATGTAACTTATAAAAATCTTTGTGATTTTGCTTTGTAATCACAGACTTTGCATATATTGGAATTGGGAAACGATGCATCATAATCTCATCTGTAATGTTGTCAACTTGTGAAGAGAAGAAGACTGCTTGAGAATTTATACCGTATTTGGTGTTTGAATCTCATTGGGGCAGTTAAAAAACATTTGGGGGGTTAAAATAGCAAAACCAAAAATTTCTAATTAGGATGTTTGGAGTCTTCAAAACGTCTCATCTTATGTACTATAGGTAATTATCGGGTTTAAGCTTTTATAGTTAACTAAGATGGAGAATTGACAAAAATAAGTTGGAAGGCTTTAATCTTAATCAAGTCGAGTACCTTGGTGCCAGAGAACAAGAATGAATTATGTATAAGATCAACTTCGATGTGCTCACTTTCCCCAGTCATGCTGGATTCATCTACTAGCAACGAGTGCCCGTCGATGAACAACCCATCGGCCGGAACTTGATCACCAATCTTCAAGCAAACGACATCTCCCACGACGATCTCAAAAATGGAAACTTGTTGCCGCCTTCCGTTTCTCACGACGTCAACTTGGATGTTGTTGCTTACTTTGGATAACTTGACGAACTGTCGGTTTTGCCTGAAGTTGCTCAGTGCTGAGACTGCTATGACCAGAAAGACTGCAACAAATATGCTTCCTCCATCGTACCTGTTAGAATTTAGAGTAGATGTTTATGTATTAGCACAAAAATGAAAACTCTCTTTAAGAAAAATAAGTGAAAGATAGCATGTGGTGGGATTGATGAGAGAGACACAAAAAATTGATGTTGGTACATTTTGGGCTTTGAGGTGGGTGTATTTATGTACTTTTATAGAAGATTAGATAACGTGCATAGCCTATGAAAAATGGTAAATGGTGATAATAAGCTTGAAGTTAATTGCTATATAGTCTTAGTGGTGTTATGAATGTGGCCTTAGTGGCATTGTGAGTAATATAGCCTTAGTGGCGCGAATGAAATTGCCTTAGTGGCGTGACAAGTATTGCCTTAGTGGCGGAAAGTATATTGCCTTAGTGGCGTGATTATGAATATTGCCTTAGTGCCGTTACGAGTACTTTGTTGGTGACGTTATAGCCATAGTCGAGGGCCTAATATTTACATGTATTTTGATAAAAGAAATGGTAGGTTATTTGCAAATGTTAAAAAAAAAAAAAAAATCCCAAAAGTATTTTTTCTGAGTCTCGAGGTGGGAGGTGGGTGTACTTATCTAGTGAAGGGAGTCAGTGGAGTGCAGAGGGGTTTTGAGTAGTATAGACGTTATAACGTACGCCCAAAAACAAAAGACTGAAATTATTAGCAAGAGTAATTCCTTTATCTAATGAAATAAACCGGAAAACCAAGAATCTTAAACCTCAAGCAATACGTACCATCCATCTTTTAGGCCATGTTCCTTGATGCCAAATCCAAGTGAAAGCGCAGCACATACCAAAAGTATCAAAATGGTGGGATCTCTCAAGGCCTCCCATACGAAATACAACAAACTTTTTGTGGGCGGCCTTCGGTAAGTATTCGATCCAAATGCTTCGCTTCGTCGCAAAACATCCTCGGTGTCCCCGCGAATCCCGTTCTCCAAATTTGTTTCGAGACTGCAAGCCAGTCCCTTGACCCCGTCATACTTCCCAAGCTGATCCAGGTTTTTGTGCTTCACGATTCCTGCGAGGACCAACTGATCGATCTTCGGAAACCAGGGGTGTGGTTCGAAAACATCGATAACAACTCTGGTTGATGAAACAGGGGATTTCTTTCTGGGTTTTTTCAAGAGGGTGGAGAAGGCCCTTGAGCAGTAGATGGCTGCGAATGCCACGTGCCATCTCTTTTGGTTGGGTTTAGCAAGTATGGTGGAGGGAAGAACAAGCATGGATCTCTCCAAGTTATCCAAGCTGGCTTGCAATAGAGAAAACATGTTTGTTTTTCAGAAACACCAAAAATGTGATTTCAGACGATTGTTTGGAAATGGAAGAGAGAATAGGTGGCGAAAGAGGGAACTGTTTAGTTAGAGAATGCAATGTGAAGAAGGATTTTAGGACTTAGATCTCGATCTCGATCTCTCTCTGGATAGTTCAAAGGTCACAGTCGGTGATTTGCAATTGTAAGGGTTTAAGGAGTATTTATATACATATTTGGCCGCGTAAAGTACGCCGCCAATCTATTGTTGCGTACAAACAGGGTAGCGTATGCGTGGATACGGTGTAAAAGTCTTTATACCCGATGCTTGATTTTAATTCATAATCTTATTTTTAATTCGTAATCTTAGTCGCATCCTTCATTACCAAAAAAAAAACAGTCTGGGCAACAAAAAGTATAGACTTTGTTTGTTTGGTTTTGAGTAAGAGCATGACAATTTTCACCCATCTCGCAATTTTAAACCACACCTGGCAAAGAAAAAAACACTTAGTGAAAACTAATTAAAAAATCTCCTCATTATAATTTTATTCTTCCGAAAGTAGACCCCATTCTCTCAAAATTTTGATCTGGTGTTTTTTTTTTTTTTCATAATTTTTTTCTTCACTTTTCGTTGTAATCTTTGGGATTAATCATTCTTCTTGATGAAAGGAATAAAAAATGTATACAAAAGTGCACCGAAGTTGAAAAAATCATGCAAGACGACAAAAGTATCAAAAATACCAGCTGTTTGGTATTTTTTTGTCTTTTAGTCAATTTTTTTTTTAATCTTTTGTTCATAATTTTTTTTTCACTTTTTAGACTACTCTCGTCGAGGCGAATGATTAATTCAAAAAATTACATAAATTTTGTGTGGGGTTGTAATGGCAAAATTTGGCTTCAAAATGTATGTCCACCTGAAAAAAGGCCTGTACAACAATGGATCCACCCATGCTGGTCATGTAATTTTTGACCAAGAAGTATTGTTCTTTTTTGGCTGATTAGGAAGACCGGAGTCTCTCTAAGTACATCTAAAAGTCTTTTCGTATGTACTAGGTTTCTTTATCGGGTCTAAGCTCTTAAAATTGTTAACGAAGTGGACTTGACTTCTAAAATAGTGAGTATAGGGTGTAATCAGGCAGTGAACAAATTGATCCGAGCACCCGGGTAGATTAACTAAATCTCCCGAGGATTCTACAAGTTATAGATTGCTACCTCACGTTTGAAAAATTACAAAATACCTCCCGTCTCATAACATATTACTCCCTTGTTGTGATGTAGCCACAAGAAAATTCGACCAAATCTTTTTGACATCATCAAATCATAATTACAATGGAGCAATACGCTGTCCTTTTGTAACTTGTGAAAGGTTGCAGAGGTGTGAAAACAGTCTTTTGCAAACTATAAAAAAAAAAAAGAGAGGCCGGTCAATTATAATTAGAGCCCGTTCCAGAACACCTTGTTAAAAAATAAATACTTATATCATATTTTCAAACTAAAAATTAATGTAAATGAAAAATAATTTTTTGATTTTTTTGCACCGTATTAAAGATCTCAATGAGATCTTTCAAACAAGATCCATATTGGTTATTTTCAGATTTCAATAAGCCCATCATTTTTTAGCTTGAAATTACCTTCTTAAAAAATAGAGTAAATTATAGTAAACTCCCCTCAACTAACCTGCATTTTCACTTAACCCCCTCCGACTACAAAACCCAACAATGTGCACCCTCTAACTATCCAGAATTGACACTTAACACCCTTTTGTTAGGTCTCCGTAGGAAAAATGCACCGAAGGCCGTCTCCGGCCACCGGGCGGCCGATCCGAGCCGTCCAAAAATTTTTTTAAAAAAAACCGAGTGGACTAGCGCGGGAATCAAGAGCATCCGACGTGCGTAGGTGCTTGATCTAAACACCCCATTTAAATTCTTGGGGTGTTTGGATTAAGCACCTACGAACGTCGGATGCCGTTGATTCCCGCGTTAGCCCACTCGGTTTTTTTTTTTAAATCTTTAGACTGCTCGGATCGGCCGCCCGGTGGCCGGAGACGGCCGTCGGTGCATTTTTCCAACGGAGACTTAACAAAAGGGTGTTAAGTGTCAATTCTGGATAGTTAGAGGGTGCACATTGTTGGGTTTTGTAGTCGGAGGGGGTTAAGTGAAAATGCAGGTTAGTTGAGGGGGGTTTACTGTAATTTACTCTAAAAAATAAGTACTTATTTCACGTTCTGGAACGGGGCCTTAAGACTTTATGATGTCGGACATATTCCATCGAACTACCTAGCAGCTACACCACAACAATAGGGAATTTGTTCTGAGACCGGAGGTATTTTGACAAACTTTTTAAAGGTAGATAGAAACAGAATCTTGCCAGGCAAAAATGGAAAAGGGGAAGGGGGGAGGAAATGAGGTAAGAAGAGTGAGAACATAAAAAGTTTCGTCAACTTTAATCGATTCGTTCCTTAGATGTCAGGCAATTTCAAGGAAACTTAATTTCATCATTTTTGTTGCTTCATTCTTGCTTGTCGTTGGGTTGAAGGTATGACCATAGTCAAAATTTCCACGCGTGAGTGAAAATGCTTAGAAGGTCACCCTTGCTAATCAGAAAACAGATTGCAATTCCAACTCCTTGCCAAATCATTCTGTGATACTTATCGTCAGTTTTTGTGTTCATATCGAATTGCAATTCCAAGCAAAACAAGTGGTCCATTTCTTTCCATGTACACGTGGGGTCCTAAATATATAATAATGAACCTGGGCATATCGAATTTGTTCCTAAACCAAACAAAACCAAACCGAGCCTTATGTCCTAATCACTTGGGGTCGGTTACATGAATCCGTTTCCTCCATTGAGCTCTGTTAAGGGCCACTTGTTCACACAAACTCATTATACTCATATATTTGCGCATGACAATATCTAATGTCAATTTAGGTCTACCTCTTCCCGTGACATTGTTACCTAGAGCTATCATATCCGCTCTCTTAACTACTGCATCTTCTGGTCTACGGTAGACATACTCAAACCACCTTAGTCTATTTTTCCTCAACTTCGATTCTATAGGTGTTATACCTACCATCTCACGAACTGTTTCATTTCTAATTTTGTCTCGTCTAGTCTTACCACACATCTACTTCAACATTCTCATTTTCACTATACTCATCTTGCTCACATGTTGTTTCTTAATAGGCCAATATTCTGTCCCATAAAACATCGCTGGTCTTATGACAATTCCATATAATTTTTCTTTTAATTTTGTGGGTAACCTTTATAAAGGAGAAATGGCCCACGAGGAGTTAGGTTTTCATTTTCAAACATGAATTGCAGTTATGGACATTAGGCATATATCCAAATAGCCAAGGTAGAAAGGTATTTGCCACGACATGGGACATGGAGGGGCGGACCCACCATAGGGCCCGTGTGGTCACTTGCCCCACGTCTTTTTTTTTTTTAAAAAAATTTCCTGATTTTGTGTCTATATATTATATATATGCTAATATGTTGTAACAAGTTGAAGTTTGGTACGGTGGTTAGCAACGGGTTTTAAGGAGTCAGTGGCATGAGTTCGATTCCCACGCTCCTACACTATTTTTTAATTTTTTCCCAAAATTCTCCCTGGCCCCAGCCCAGCACTCCGAAGTTTTCTGTTTTTATGTTTTTTCAAAATTCCACACCCCCCCCCCCCCCCCCCCCCCCCCCCCCCCCCCCCCCCCCCCCCCCCCCCCCACCACAGGCCCCAGCACTCCCAAGTTTTCTTCTTCTTGTTTTTTTTTTTCAAGATCCACTAAAAGCTCTTTCACAATCAAGATTTCTCCTACTCCCCAACGTCTCTCATCATTTATGTAGTACTCAATATGAACTCGCACATTGTATTTGTACATTTTTAGTCTCCGAAATTTGTACTCGTAGAGTTAATAATAGAAAAACAGATAATGAACATGTGATAATTTTGTTTTAACACATATAGTCAAGGTGTGCAAATTTGCCCAAGTAACTTGTTATTAAAATGCATATATACTTTTAAATTATTACATTATCATGGATGCTAAAATTATTTTGGTGTGAATATGTTTAACTGTAACTCACATATTACCGCGTTACAAATAAAATTGGTGCCCCCACTACGTCAAATTCCTGGGTCCGCCACTGGGACATGAGTCAACGTCCAAGAAACCCACTTCCCCCATGACTACTGTTAAATACAAGAATTAAAGATGAAGAACGAGTCATGCACCAATCAAAAACCAAGCGCTTATCCAACAATCAAACTTTTCAGCAAAGTTTACCTATCTTTTATTTCCAATCCAATCACATTTTGAACTACCTCGTACGTACTTCCTCTTTTCGGTCCAGGACCACTTTTATTTTCTTGTAATTGACCAACTCTTTTTAACCCATTTTCATGGAGTGAAGTCAGTGAACTACCTCGTACGTACTTCTCTTTTCGGTCCAGGACCACTTTTATTTTTTTGTAATCGACCAACTCTTTTAACCCATTTTCATGGAGTTTGAGAAAGACTACAATACACGCTTCTTATTTGGGTGTGTATCATATGCATTCCTAAAATGTTATGAATTATAGAAAAAATGTTACGAATCGTATAAATGTTACGAAATACACTAAAATGTTATGAATCATAATAAAAATATTACAAATCGTACTGCTGAAAAGTTATGAATTTTAGAACAAAAGTTATGAAACACGCTAAAATGTTATGAATAAATCATAAAATAGGTGCATATGGTACACTTTTTTAAGGGGTGTGTATTGTAGACTTTCCCTAGTTTTTACCATCACTTTCGTTCTTTCTTTTTCTACACGGTTAAGAAATTGTTAAGTTCACTCCGTTGTGGCAACCCTTGAACCATTTTTTTGGTAAATTCCCTCGAACCATCTCACTTGACCTACCAAAAAAAAAAAAAAGAAAATAAATGAAAAACCCTCGAACGATCTCGTGATTTTCCCTTTAAATCACACGCAATCGCTCTAGTTTAAAAGTTAGATTCACGGTATTCAACCCTTCAACGTTAGACGCGACAAGTCTTGGCACACCCGCATTCAGTCAACAAGCGCGTTCACGCCTTGCTCGGCGTCCGGTGCTAAAAAACAGGAGTTCCCACCTGGGTATTACACACTTTGTAGGATTATATACGTGATCCATATTAAATTAGACAAAATGTACGAGTACTTAAATACATACGTGGTCCATTTTTTTTTCATATCAGATCAAACAAAAAGACAAGTTATTGGGACCTGAGGATTTGTTTGAGACAAAATATCTTGTAAGTTACCATATAAAACGGTTTTCCGCGGTTTCGTGCCCTCACCATTTCATACTCTAATTTAGTCAGTCATCGGATAATGTATTCTAGTGGTAATTTCACGGGTTATTAATGGATTCTGTTTCTATGCTCTGCTGGTCAACCGAAGATTGCGTAACGTACGCTCAAGGAATGAGAAAAAGATTCAGAAACAAAGAATCTCACAGCAGTAAATTCACACCGAACATGGTAGATTCCCCGAAAAATTATCCGGTGCCCTTCGATACGGCGTGACCACCGTCACTTGATGTCTCAAAATCCTACAATTCTGCACAGTTGCGACAGCCTGAGAGACTCGATCATATTCTTCTTCAATTTTTCGGCAAGAGTGGGTCACTTGAACTCAGTGGAATCTTGGAAAACTCTATTTACATGTTTTGGTTTGATTGCATGGAAAACGAAGGTGGTTGATTGTTTTTTTAAACGTGACTTAACTAGGTATAAGGATCATGTAAATATCTCCATTCTTGTAAATTTAAAAAAAAAAATCGGTTATGTGTGTTGTTCGTGTTTTATGAATTTTTGTTAGATTCGATTGATATTTTTCGAATTAATCATCTGTCTCAATGAGAAGAGTTTAAAAATTACAAAACAATGACCGAAAGTACAAATAAAGTTCAATAGTATCAAACATCTGTTTTATTGGTCTAAAGTGCCGTCTTATTTGAATTTTTTCAACATCTGTCCATATTTTTATACTTTTTCGATGCGAATGATAAACTCCAAAAATTAGAACGAAAAGCTTAAAAAAAAGTTATAAAAAATAAAACATATCGAAATAAGTTTTAGACTTATAAATTTACAAGAACGCACAAAAAATTTGAACGTGGGTTTGGTAACATTAGTGGATTATTTTCCAGGAAAAAGGGGATTGCGGCAGGGGATCCTCTGTCCCCTTACCTATTCCTTTTAGTTATGGAAGGGTTTTCTTCGATTTTGCAACAAAGAGTTAGTCAAAGTGACTTTTCTTTTCATCCTCGATGCAGGGCCTTACATCTTTCTCACCTTATTTTTGCGGATGATCTCTTCATCATGTGTGGTGCAGATCCTTTATCCTTTCGGCTTATAAATGGTATGTTGCAAGATTACTATTCTATGTCTGGGCTTAAGCCAAATCTCCAAAAGAGTTGTGTCTACTTTGCTGGTGTTCCTGCTGAGAGTAAAGGAGTTTTGCAGCAAATCTTAGCCATCCCAGAGGGTATGCTTCCTGTTCAGTATTTGGGTGTGCCCCTCATCACATCTAGGCTACATGCTTTAGATTGTCAAATGTTGTTGGATAAAATTCTTGGTAGAATTCAGTCTTGGACCAACAAGTTATTGTCATATGGAGGCAGGGCTGAACTCATTAAATCTGTCTTGTTTAGTACTCAAATTTTCTGGAGTTCCATCTTCATTTTGGCCCAAAAGGTGCTTAAGGGTATTGAGAAACTGCTTCGATCCTTTTTCTGGTCAGGGACTGAGTTGAAGAGTACTGGTGCAAAGGTTTCTTGGGCTGATGTGTGTGCTCCTAAGGAAGAAGGAGGCCTTGGTTTTAGGGTTCTCAAGGACTGGAATAGGGCTGCCATGATAAAGCACTTGTGGGCTATTGCTTTTAAGGCTGACACTTTATGGGTAAAATGGATTCACACATACATTATCAAAGATCATTGCTTATGGTCTATGGCTATTCCAGGTTCTGCCTCTTGGACAATTCGAAAATTATTCAATCTTCGATCTCTTGTACAACCTTGGATCACTTATGTGATTGGAAATGGTAGTAAGACTTTTCTATGGTTAGACAACTGGCATCCATTAGGCCCTCTTTATACTAAGTTTGGTTCCAGAATTGTGTATAACTTGGGCAGGAATTTGTATGCCAAAGTAGCATCTATAGTTGCCAATCATGATTCGAAGTGGCCCAGATGTAGGAACTCTGTTACTAGCGAAATTATTCAGGACACCCTTGCTTCTCTCATTCCCCATATAGATCAAGGGGATATTGTATGATGGAATCTCAGTGCCAATGGTCAGTTTTCAATTCAATCTGCGTGGAATGCTATTAGGAGGCAGCATCCTCAAGTTAGTTGGGCAAAAGTGGTGTGGTTTAAACATGCTGTTCCAAGATGGGCTATCATCCAGTGGTTGGCAATTCTGGGCAGGCTTTCCACTTTGGATAGGCTTCAGAAATGGGGAATTGTAGCAAATGCTCAGTGTGTTCTCTGTTCAACTACATTGGAAACCTATGAGCATCTCTTCTTCCAATGTTCATACTCTTCTCAGCTTTGGTAGAATATTCAAAGGAGGAACAGGTCTCTTTATCCTCTTCCTGATATGGCTCACATCATCGATTGGTTGGAAAAATATGCTTCTGGATCCTTGTTTGGTGGCTTATTGTCTAAACTCTCTTTTGTTGCTTTACTATACTATGTGTGGGGAGAGAGGAATAGGAGAATCTTTCAACACCATAGTAGTAGTTTGCTGCAGTTGGAAGCCCAAATTTTTACTTGACATTAGAGCTTGTGCTAGTTCATGGAGAGGCATTAAGAAGACTGATGTGAATTTGGCTTTATGTGCTGTTTGGAATATTCCTCACAGGGTCTTTGATAGCGCCTGACTTGTTACTACTTATAGTTTCTTTTCCTATTTGTCCAAAGGGTGTTTTCTAGGCTAGAGTTGCTTCTGTTCTTTAGTTGTTAGGGTGGGAGCCTGTTCCTTACCCTTTTCCCTTTCCTTGTTTATATGCTTTGTTTTAGGGGCAGCTCCTCTGTTTAGTAATAAAATCTTAACTTACCCAAAAAAAAAACATTGGTAGAACATACTGCAATTAAAAATTTAAGGGCAAATTTCACTCAGACCCCCTGAGGTATCTGACAATGACAAAAGGTACCCCTCAGTTTTCAAAAATGATAGAGACCTCCCCTATTTCATAGTTTGGGTTTCATTCCGTTAGTTTCGTTGGTGAAATGGACGGAAAATGTATAGAAATGTACAGAGAATGAAATCTTCAATTTTATTTAGTTCTACAACTATCTTAGGGCTCTCATTGAAAGTCCTAGAGCCAAAAATAATTATGATCATTAGGATAAAATGATAAGAAAAGTAAGATATTCGCACCGATTCAAACGAATTGAAAATTGAAATACATAAGTATCTGCTATTTTGTTCTACGACTCTCCGCTCTCATTGAAAGCCCTAGAGCTAAAAATTAATTATGATCATTTAGGATAAAATGATTAAAAAAATAAAATCTTCACACCGATTCAAACGGATTAAAATTTGGAGTATTCAAATTTTTGCTCTTCATTTGGTTTTAGGGCTTCCAATGAAGAGAAAATACTTAAGTAATCCAATTTTCAATCCATTTGAATCGGCGCGAAGATCTTATTTTTTTGATTATTTTATCATAAAGTGCAATAATTAATTTTTGGTTCTAAGATTTTCAATGAGAGCCCTAAGATAGCCGTAGAACTAAACAAAGAGGAGATAGTTAAGAGCTCAAATTTTCAATCCGTTTGAATCAGTGCGAAGATCTTATTTTTTTGATTATTTTATCCTAAAGGGTCATAATTAATTTTTCGCTCTAGTGCTTTCAATGAGAGCCTAAGATAACTGTAGAACTAAATAAAATTGAAAATTTCATTTCCGTACATTTCCGTCCATTTCACTAGCGGAATTAACGGAATGAAACCCAAATTGTGAAATAGGGGAGGTCTTTGTTATTTTTGAAAACTGAAGGGAAGCTTCTATCATTGTCAGATACCTCAGTGGGTTTGAGCGAAATTTGCCCAAAATTTAAAGACTGCAACATAAAAAATGTCTCCTACATTTTTTTTGGTAAATAAACGTCTCCTACTTTAATCAATGGTAAAAAGATAACTGGGGTCTTGAGATTTCTTTTCAGTATATTTAGACTTGTTGAAGAAGAAGAAATTTGCATGGAAAAGAGAAAAACATAAAGTAGGAAATAGGAATGTAGGAAATAAAACAATGCCACAGTCAACAAGTTAGTAGGGTGGTGAGTGAGATCTTTGGTTAGACACAATTTTCAGAAGCTAAAAGAAAAAGGTTCAGTGACAGATGGTCTGAAACAAAACCAAACTAATTTTTATGAAATCATTAGAAGCGGGTTGCTATTAGTTATCTGATAGTTTTGATGCTTCATTTTTAAGATTCAATGATTATGCTGTTGTTCTGATCTACAAATATACAAATTAGATTGGCAAAGTGACATGTGGAGATTTAGTTATTTCTGAAGATTAAGCATTCTCTAAATTAGATGTTAGAGTAAAGGAAGGATAACTGCTTGCTGGCTGGGAGATGTATGAGCCGTAAGGCCCGTAACGTCCACATACGGCTCCATGAGGAGGGCGGCGGACAGAAATCAATGTGGTCTGCTCTTTCTTTTTTTGGTAGGAGTATTTAAAATGGGATTGTTGAGTGTAGGATTTGGACTTCAGTTCTATGAAGTTGGAAAGTGCACGTGCCCTTACAGTAATCTTAAAAACTTCCTTAGGTTGAACGGTGGCCTGAGGGATAGTTTAACTTTAGAAGCTTGGTAAGTTTTCAGGTTAGGTAGTAGCTTAGACAATGGGCTCTTAGAAGTGAGAAAGTAGCGTGAATATGTGTTGAGAGAGAGTCAGGGTGATTAGATTTGCAGAGATTGGTTATGTGGGTACATGTTTAATATAGTTTGTACTAATAACCACCTATGAATTCAATTATTCGTCGTGCATTTTCAATTTGAAGAAAAGTCCTGAAGCATTATTGTCTATGAATGCTTCATATTCCATAGTCTTATCCTCAGAGGAAATCAGAGATGTTAATGTGTTCTTCATGTTTTATAAATTTTTCCTTTGGTAACATTACCCGCACGTAGGAGTCGGATGCCCATCATGGATTTAACAAATTTAAGCATGCATCAATTTAGTGAAAGCATGCAGATTCCAAACAACTATCAAGTGATCAAATTGAGTCGTTGGACCCTTTTGAGGATGATACACTTATCAATGAGCTCAGTCTTACCCTGCAATTTACCATTCCTTCTGTTTTCCTCAATACATTATTGCCGCCTCTGCAATACATATCCCTTTATATATTTCTGAGATGCTAAGTAAGCTTTGGATATCAACAAGAAAGTCTGAAAATTTTGTCAAGCTCCCTATTTCTATCCACTCCATGGATTCATCCTATATTATTGCAGTGAAATTATTCCCGTAAATTGCAGAGTCTATGAACCGTGAAGAGTAGGAGTTATTTCTTCTCAAGCAAATTCGCTTGACATTTTAGTTGGTGAGAGAATGAAGTAATATCCAGTATTCTAGTCAAAATCACTTCTACTTAATTGCCAGTCTCACTTCAGGGGATTAGGCAAAATTATTGAAGTACTCTCCTGACTCCTCCCGTAAATATGGACACCTTTCATTGGACAGAAGCATCTACTTCACTGAGTTTGTGCTATTGTTGGTATGACTGGATTTCGATGTTTGGTTCAAGCCCGTGTTTTATCAAAAAAAATCGATGTTCACCTGTTTGTTTTATGTACTCTTTATGAATCATATTTGTCTATGTTGATTTCATAATTTGCAATACCATTTAGTTAATAATCGTGTAAACCAATGGCTTGCCAAGAGTTTCTAACGTGCTCTCCCTTTATGCAATGAATATCTTTAGTATTGAGATCTACAAGCACAACAAAGAAGAACGAATAGCAAGAACTTGGGGTACAACTGCCCCTGGTTTACCTTATGTTGAGGAAGCAATCACCAATGCTGGGAACTGGCTCATTGGAGGTGACTTAGAGGTGATAAAGCCGATCAAGTACCACGACGGTCTTGATCGCTTCCGAATGTCTCCTGCAGAACTCCGTGAGGAATTCAAAAGGCGTAATGCTGATGCTGTGTTTGCTTTCCAACTAAGGAACCCTGTGCACAATGGGCATGCTTTGCTTATGACAGACACACGTCGTCGGCTACTTGAGATGGGATACAAGAATCCTGTGCTATTGCTTCATCCGTTGGGAGGGTACACGAAGGCGGATGATGTTCCCCTTAGTTGGAGAATGAAGCAGCATGAAAAGGTTCATATGCTATTATCTTTGGCCGTGTGGCTTTTTCTTTTTCCTTTTTCTTTTTCTTGTATGTTGATTGATTGACAAGACCTGGATTGGAGGCTATGTAGCATCGACACTTTGCTGGAAGCAAAGTGTCAGTGTCGGACATGCTTCGGACATGAGTCCAACACTTAATCTCAAAGTGTCCTAATTTTTTTTTTCCAATATTTCGGGTTGGACACTCTCCCGACACTCTTGAGGACATGCAAAAAGCACTTTAGGGACACTTCGGGACACTTTACGGGACAATCATGAAAGTGCCCCTAAAGAGTCCGGCGGGTGTCCTTGGACTGTCAAAGAATGTCCAACCCCTAACTATTGAAAAAAAATCAAGACATTATGAGATTAATAGTCAGATATGTGTCGGACACCGGTACGTTGCTTCTATTGAAGTGTCGATGTACGTAGAATTTTGTGTGTGTGTGTGTGTGTGTGTGTGTGTGTGTGTGTGTGTATATATATATATATATATATATATATATATATATATATATATATATATATATATGCATACATCGACGTATCCCCCAACATGTTGTGTCTCCCATTTTTTGGAAATATGTGTGTCAGTGACGTGTTTGTGCTACATAGGTTGGAGATAAAAGCGCTGTCGTCCCAAGACAATTTGGGGTCTAAAGTGGAATTTCTCAGTGAACATTTTTTATTTGTTTTTTGCAAGCAGAGGCAGTTTTTTTTTGCTTTGCATCATGATACTGTGTTTGTTACATATAATCTGTTATGTAATTAACTCCATTTAGGATTGTGGTTTTAGGAATTTGGTTTTTAAAAAGTCATAGGTAAAGGGG
Organism: Rhododendron simsii; assembly: GCA_014282245.1. NCBI lineage: Eukaryota > Viridiplantae > Streptophyta > Magnoliopsida > Ericales > Ericaceae > Rhododendron > Rhododendron simsii. The sequence continues at coordinate 47,835 of WJXA01000409.1, read as the reverse complement.
GCTTGAACAAATAAAAGAATTGGGTAATTTTCAGTGGAACTTGAGGTCAGTATTGACCTGTATTAGTCTTAAAATCTTTACTTGGGGTTATTCTTGTATGTGGTTTTCTTGTGGATGTTACAAACCTTTCTTTTGGACATGGAGCCTAAGGCAGAATTAGGTTTATGTCCCCGTAGTTCTTTTCAGAGCGGTGTTTGGATCCTGGATTAGTGGAGGGAAAGGAAAAGTAAAGGGAAAGGAAAAGTAATGGTAAAAGGCATGCAAACATTGTAAAATTATTTTTAGTATTGTGGCTCCTATTTGGGGAAATATAGACACCGAGGGACTGTGAAATGAGCTCTGCTGAGCATGGCTATTTGCCTCTTTTGCTCATTTTGCTTGCCAATTTTAACTGGTTTCTCAGGTTTTGGAAGATGGTGTTCTTGATCCAGAGACAACTGTGGTTTCTATATTCCCATCACCAATGCACTATGCGGGTCCTACAGAAGTGCAGTGGCATGCAAAGGCTCGGATTAATGCGGGGGCCAACTTTTATATCGTTGGTCGGGACCCAGCCGGTATGAGCCATCCAGTTGAGAAAAGAGATTTATATGATGCTGACCATGGGAAGAAGGTCCTGAGCATGGCTCCTGGATTGGAAAGGCTAAACATCCTGCCTTTCAAGGTGTGCTAATCACCATATACCATTAATTTACAGTCTATCCTGGTTTTCATGTTTTGTACCTCCTTTATTTGAAGCTTATTTAGTTTCAATTGAAATTACATTCTTAGGAAAAATTGTACTTCGAAAGCCCTTTGGGAACTTAGTTTCACTTTTTGAGTTTTCAACTTAGCTGCCTTTTCAGCATAAAAAATCTCGAAAAGCCAACTTTTAAAAGCAGTGGTTAGCGCTAAATTACTGGAAACACACAAGGGATTGCACTTGTCCTTCAAATTAGTGAGACCTCAACTATTCATTGATGTTATTTACAACTGCAGGTGGCTGCATATGATAAGACTCAGGGTAAGATGGCATTCTTTGATCCTTCAAGGTCTCAGGACTTTCTGTTCATTTCAGGCACAAAGGTACTTTCTGACTCAAAGTAGCACCAACTTATATTTCTATCTGAAAAGTGGCTAAAACACGTCAAAAGACAAAAATTGATTCCTTGGACATGGAAATGCCTTGGCTGCCTTTGGGTTTACGGGTTTGAAACTAATAGATTTTGCATCACTTATTTGCTTTGTATATGTATCCACTAAATCATTTTTAAGTCTCCATTTCAAAATGGATTGCACAGAGAAGAGAGAGAGAGAGGCGAGGAACAAAAGTCTTTTAATGCTACGTATGATAATATGGATGGAAAACATGACGGCGGAGGGTGTGCATGCACATTTCACAAACCATAGGGTGTTATGTGCACACTTTTGAACCATAAGGGGGTGTATCCGCACATGGTCCAAACCATAAGGGGTCAAAGTGAACTTTGCCTTAATAATTATCAGTCTACGCCAGTAGGTAATCTTCCTATATTTTGATTAAGGTAACCCTTCACTTCAAATCTGACTCATGCAAACATAGCTTTAATGTTGATGAATCAACATAACTGAAAAAGACAAGAAGTGCACTACATTGGTGGTGTTACATGTAGACACTATTACTCCGCTGATTGGTTGCTTGAATACCACAGATGCGAGCGCTAGCAAAGAGCGGAGAGAACCCTCCGGATGGGTTTATGTGTCCCGGTGGTTGGAAGGTGTTGGTAGAATACTACGACAGTTTGGCTCCCACCGGTAATGGTAAAGTCGCTAAACCTGTGCCTGCTTAGAAGGATTTGCTGTTAGATTATGTTTTAGTTTGGGAGAAACTGAAAGCTATATTAACTCTCCATTGGGTTATTTGTTCAAAGGTTGTAAAGATTCAGTGTCCAGCTCTTGAATAAATCACGAGGCAGATTTGGCCTCGTGGCTGTCATTAGAGCTCCAAAGATGGCAGCTTGAAATTGTGCACTGTATCATATGGATATGTTGGTGAAGTACGTTTTTAGAGAGTAATATATCTTATTCTCCTTTTCTTCGGCCGTTTTTCCTTTTGTTGTTTGGGAATATGATTCGTAGTGGAACACTAGATCTGGAGATCACTCTTGAGGACCGCCTCATCAACCGCGTTAATTGTATTTCAGGTTAAGTAAAGACCCCAACAAATGAGTACCCAAAACCAACACAAATGAAATTCATAAAGACAGCAAAAACACACACTATCATATAAAGATGAAAAAAGCTACGTAAAAGGAGAAAACAAAAGAATCCACAAAGAGACAGAGAGGAGAACAAAACACTACACAGAAAGAAAAGAACCTCCTATTAGGTTTTCACCATCGACTACCGGTCCTGTCAGCTCTGTTGCTTTGTCATCTCTGCTGCTTTGTCATCTTTGTTGCTCTGTTGCTTTGCCAATTCTAACTCCAATGGCATCAAAGGGAAAGATGTATGAGGGAGGAGTGGAACCTCATCACCAGAGTTGGTGGCCGATGCCGGATCTAACTCCGACGGCATCAAAGAGAAGGATGTTTGAGGGAGGAGTGGAACCTCGTTGCCGGAGTTGGTGGCGGATGCCGGACCCAACTCTGCATCTAACTCCGATGGCATCAAAGAGAAGGATGTTTGAGGGAGGAGTGGAACCTCGTCGCCGGAGTTGGTGGCGGATGCCGGACCTAACTCCGGAGGCGAAACCCCCTCCCCCAAAAGAAACGGTTTCTCTGGAACAGGAATCCACTTGACAACCCACCCAAGTGGCCAAGAAACTGAAGCAAACCCAACACAAACACCCCACTGCCACGAACTCAACCGTTCCGTATCCACAAATGTCTTCAGAAACTCGACCATCACCACCTGAAGCATAATCGTCACCCCAACAATCCCCAAAAACAGCTTGTTCTTTTGAATTCCTTCAAACACATTCTTCTTCTCGAGCTTCCTTGCGTTGAATTCATTGAAAACTTGACACAACACGAAAACATTGAACATCAGAGTGTAATTCACATCCGCACTCACATTGAAAATCGCTTCGCCTTTGAATTGTAAGATAAGCATCACGGCAGTTTGGTAAAATGCCTGGCAGAGTAGGTTCCTCCACATAACGTTGGTCGTAAGTGGCTTTGTTCGACCCACTGGTGGTTTCTCCATTAGTTCTTTTGTGGGTTTTCCAGTGGCTAAAGCTAAAGCACCCAAAGTGTCCATAATCAAGTTGAGCCATAACAATTGGAGGGCGGAAAGCGGGACCCCACCAGCTGAAATCGCTGCCACAAAGTTGATGATAAGGGCAGCAACATTCACAGTTAGCTGAAACTGAATGAATTTTTGAATGTTGGTGTAAACACATCTCCCCCACGTTAAAACAGTTGCCACAGACACGAAATTGTCATCTAAGATGACAATGTCAGAGCTCTCTTTCGCCACTTCGGTCCCTTGTTTCCCCATTAATAGGCCTATGTCTGCTTTTTTCAGTGCTGGTGCGTCGTTGGTTCCATCTCCAGTGACCACCACCACGTGGCCTTTTTGTTTTAAGCATTGCACCATTAGGAGTCTGTCAAATGCAGAAGAACTCGCCATCACACAAATTTTGTCAATTTTCTCCGTTCGTTCCTCTGGAGTGTAGTTTCTGAATTCCACCCCTTCTACCACTACTCCGCTTTCCTTGTCCTGATTAGGTTTCAGTATCCCACATTCGGTTGCTATAGCTTTAGCTAATAAAATATTGTCACCCGTGATCATTTTCACGTTCACTCCCGCGTATTGACACTCTTCGATGGCTCTTTTCACACCCGGTGGACATGGATAGTTCAAACCCACTATTCCCAAAAGGGTCAAGCTTTTCTCCTCTATGTTCATTTGGGTTTTTCCCCCTTCATTTACTTTCTCTGGAACTTGCTTGTGTGCAAAAGCAATCCATTGCAAGCTATTAGCTGCCATCCCTTGAATTATCCCGTCAAATTTCTTCCTTTGAACATCTCCCAAGACATTGATGTTTCCATTGACATCGTAGTAATTCGAGCACATAGCTAGTACCATCTCTGCTGCACCTTTCAAATGGAGATTCATTGTGTTTTCTCCCTTCTTCCTCATCAAAACACCGCTCCTTTTCTTCATCGAAATAAACGCGTCAACAGGTGGAATGTCACAACTCTGCTTAAGTCCCTCCATATCCATCTTCAGTTTCAAAACAGCCCAAGAAAGGATCGCCTTTTCCGTAAGGCTACCAGAGACCTTAAACTCAGACCCTGAAATGGTCTTACAAACCCAACCAGTTGTGTTCAAACCGACACCTTGGTGAAGTAATTCAACTACACTGGTTGCAATAGAAGAGTAACTGTTTTCGTTTACAAAATCCTGCCCAAGCCAGAACTTTGTCACCTTCATCTGGTCAAGAGTAAGCATTCCGGTTTTGTCAGTACAAATAGTGGTAGCTGAACCAACTGTTTCGCAAGCAGAGAGCTTGCGAATCTGAATCATGGCGTGATCACTCCTCATCTGCCTCCTCGAATAAGCTAAAGTGAGAGTCACAGCCAAAGGCAACCTTTCTGGGATCGCGACGTCCACTATAGTTACAGCAGCAGCTATGATTGCGAGGACAGAGTTTATGATGTTGCTGGCTTTGGTTTTGCTGCCGGTGTACTCTGTGTTCCCGTTCTCGTCCTTTGTGTTTCCGGTGAAGTACTGGGTTAGTAAGATGACAAAGACTAAGAACGCGAAGGATAAACCAACTTTCTTGAGTAACGAGGTCAATTTCTTGAGTCGAGATTTCAGAGGGGTTTGTTCATTGGAGTCCATAATGATTGTGCTCATGCTCTCTCCCCAGGTCGTGTTCATTCCGACTGAGGTGACTAGCATTCGACCACCCCCATCAGCTACCTGTTGGAAATTCAGACACCAAGCTATTTAATTTTACAGAAAGGATTTTAGGCAGTGTGTCATGACCCTATTTCATTCAGTAAATACCTTGGTGCCAGATAACAAGAATGGATTCTGTGTAAGATCAACTTTGACAGGGTCGTTTTCTCCAGTTATGCTTGATTCTTCTATTAGCAACGAGTGCTCACCAATGAACAATCCGTCAGCTGGAATTTGGTCTCCTTTCTTCAAGTAGACAACATCTCCCACAACAATATCGAAAATGGAAACTTGCTGACACGTTCCGTTTCTCACAACGTCGACTTGGATTTTGCTGATTGCTTTGGATAACTTGACAAGCTTTCTATTTTTCCTGAAGTTGCTTATTGCGGAGACTGCTATGCCTGGAAGGACTCCAGCATATATGCTTCCTCCATCGTACCTATTAGGATTTAGATAGATTTTCAAAGAAACATATAGGCCAGAAAACTAAGCATCTTAAACCTTCAACAATACGTACCATCCTTCTCCCAAGCCATTCTCCTTGATGCCAAATCCAACTGAAAGTGATGCAATTACTAAAAGTACCAAAGCAGTGGGATCTCTCAAAGCCTGGAACACGAAATAGAAGAAATTTTTTGCAGGCGGACTTGGGCAAGTATTTGATCCAAACTCTTGGATTCGTCGCGAGACATCCTCATCGTCTCCAACAATCCCACCATCCAAATTTGTTTTCAGATTAGAAGCAAGTCCCTCAACTCCATTATATTGGGCAATCAGCTGGCCCAGATTTTTCTTCTTCACGATCTGGGTGAGGAGGACTGGTTGATCAATGGTGGGAAAATGGTGGTGGGGTTCGTCGAAGACTTCGATAACAACTTGGTGTGATGAGTGCTGACCAAGGGAGAAGGCCAATGAGCATTTGATGGTAAAGAATGCCTTGGACCATCTCTTTTGGCTGCAGGGTTTAGCACTCTGGGGGGTACTGGGAATATCAAGTAGGGTTGACTCCAGGTCATTATCATGGAAGCTTGCTTGGAATACCATGTCGTCGTCTTGATCAAAAAACACAAAACAAGATTTGGATTAGTACGTGTGGAAAAGGAAGAGGGAAAATGGTGATAAGGAAAATGATTTACCGGAGAAAAGTAATGTGTAGAAGGGTTTAGATCTCTCTCTCTCTCTCTCTATGTGTAGAAGGGTTTAGATCTCTCTCTCTCTCTCTCTCTCTCTCTCTCTCTCTCTCCAAATTAAACTACTGCAAATGTGATGAGTTGCGATGGTATCTGCATCTCCAGTGGTATTTATAGAAACTTAGAGAAAGAGTGCCACAGACATAAGTAGGGGAATGTATACGCTGATTCGCGTATGAAGCGTGTCAACGTATCACACCCGCCAAATCATTTCCTCGAAAAGGTAAAAGTAGAGTGGGACAGATGAAGCACACTTTCCAAGCTCAATCCAGTTTCGTGGACGGAAACACTGCCGACATAGACTATTGTGCACAAATTCTTTGTAGGGTCTACTTTTGGGTTTCACATAAATGATCTGATTTGTTTATTAATTTTGAAAATAATTTTTTGAGGGACTTTATAAAAATTCGGCTTGATAGGATACATAGTGCTCGATTCAATCTTACAACTTTTTATTCCGGAATTCTGAATAGAAAGTTATGGGATTAGATCAGGCACTTATATGTATTCTATCGAGTTGGTTTTTTACGAGATCCCTAAAAAAAAATTAAATTAATGAATGAATCGAATCATTTATGTGAGCAACACAAAAAATCTGTGCACAATAGTTCGTGTCATTAGCACAGTTCTTTCGTGAAATCCATTTCTTTTGGAAAGTTCGGTTGCCCACCTAAGCAACGGAGTGTTGTATCGTATCAGGAAAAACGTTTTTACGGACGGCTCCGTGAAGTGAGGAGCCCAATCTTGCGCGTTCAAAAGAATTTTGGACGATTCGAATTGCAAACTAATTTCGATTGCCAAAATGGACGGACGAAATTGTGCGGAGCTGTGAATAACTTATCTCTTGTGCCGTATATACTTGTGTTGGATCCTTTCTGTGTGTATGAGGTCTGAGGGTAAATTGCTTAGATGGTCACCTTGTACGTAATACGCGTGCGTAGACGCAGCGCCTATCCAGAAGCAGAACGGACGGCAGTGGTAGTTAATACGCGGTTTATAGGCACCTCATCTTAAACCTTAAAAAAAAAAAAAAAAAAAAAAAGCTCCATATATTACTATGAAAAATGAAACATAACCATAGCCCGTTTGGTTGATTTCAATTTTTGATAGGGAGATCGGTGTCTAGACGCCTAACTCCACTACCAGTCTCTAGTAGGTCTGCCTCGGTAGTATGTGAATGGAGTGCGATGCTCGCGCTTAGGGTTTTAGACACTAAGTTTCGCTTGCTGTGTTTAATTGATTATATTTAATTCAATCTGGATCGGATGTAGTATCTTATCTCTATTTTCGGATGGTTTCGGATTTTAAAAAAACGAAGAGTTGCATAGGGGAATCTAACCCATGTAACTACTGGAATGAATTCTGTACCATAAATCTCACATCAGGGGGTATCAACCATCCATCCGTAATCACTACCATCAGGGTGGTAGCCCAGCTGGCACAGGTGCTGGGGCTTCAGTGTCTCTCCCTCCCATGCACTCGGGTTCGAGCCCCTCCAGTTGCAAAAAAATATATGAGCTGGAGGGACGTGTGGAGGGCCCTGTGCCAGCTGTGAGCCTAGGTGGTGCTGTAGTGACGGTCTGTCCTCACGGACAGTAGCTATGGCTCGAACCAGACATTCCACAGCAGGTTAGGGAGCCCCTATGGTCACGCCCAAGGGGGGTTGCTACACCGGTCGCACCCTCCTGCCCTTTTACAGTTCAAAAAAAAAAAGAAAAACCATCCGTAATCATTGGACTTTAGAGCTGCCTCATCCAGATTTGATGAACCAAAGTGGACCTGTTTGGTTGCCTCGAGAGACCCTCCCAATTTTCCAAATTCATTCACAAATTTTCCAACTCGTAGTTCTATTTTGTATTTTCTTGTTTGATTATCTTCTATATCTCTTTGAGTGCTCTAATAAACATCACAATACGAGTGTAGAAAAGTTATTATTGGCCAGACGGCATACCTAAATTCTATTGACTGGATTATGTAGTTGGCTAAATTCCTTTGTCAAATGACTTGGTGCTTTTGATAGGTCCCAATTGTGAGAGAATAATCTACCTCGTAAAATGAAAAAATAAGAATCTTAGCGGAACGGGACCTTACCATGCTCTTGGTTTTTAGTTTCTATCCAAGTCGGAAACATAGACTGCTATTGTTGTAAAGAATAAGGAAAAGATGCTACGGTAAATGTTCCAATAAATATTACATTGCTGATACTGAAACCAAGTAGTCATTTCTTAATAATATGTTGTACGATTTATTATTTCTCCAGTTCCATAACAAAGAGATGTATTATTTCTCCAGTAATGCCCGACGACTAGCCCTTAGTCGTCTCGACCAGACACCGAGTAGCGAGTACTCGTCGAGTATTTCTGAGTTTTAGAATACTAATAAAATAAACCAATTCTTTACACATCAAAGAACTTGAACTCCCCTTAGAAAAACTATCGACACCTACGCTATAATCAAACAACAAAAACCTAACTGATCTTATTCACACAGCTTTTGAATTCCCCAATTTGAGATAGCTGAGAAATGGCTTCTCTGGAACAGGAATCCATTTGACAGTCCATCCAATAGGCCAAGAAACTGAAGCAAATCCAACGCAAACTCCCCACTGCCACCAATTCAACCTCTCTGTATCCGCAAACTTCTTCAAGAACTCCACCATCACCACCTGAAGCACAATCGTCACCCCAACAATCACCAAAAACAACTTACTCTTGTGGATTCCTTCATACACATTCTTCTTCTCAAGTTTCCTCGCGTTGAATTCATTGAACACTTGACACAGCACGAAGACATTGAAGATCATGGTGTCGTTGACTTTCGAGCTCACATTGAAGATCGCTTCGCCTTGGAATTGTAACGTAAGCAGAACCGCGATTTGATAAGCTGCCTGAGAGAGTAAGTTCCTCCACATAATGTTGGTTATGAGAGGCTTTGTTCGACCCACTGGTGGTTTCTCCATCAGCTCCTTTGTGGGTTTTTCAGTGGCTAAAGCCAATGCTCCCAATGTGTCCATAATCAAGTTAACCCATAACAATTGAACCGCGGAAAGTGGGACCTCTCCAGCTGAGACCGCGGCGACAAAGTTAATGACGAGGGCAGCAACATTCACAGTGAGCTGGAACTGAATGAACTTCTGAATGTTGGTGTAAACACATCTCCCCCACCTTAAAACAGTGGCCACGGACCCGAAATTATCGTCCAAAATGACAATGTCGGAGCTCTCTTTCGCCACTTCGGTCCCCTGTATCCCCATCGAAAGGCCTATATCGGCTTCTTTCAGTGCTGGCGCATCGTTGGTTCCATCCCCAGTGACCGCCACCACGTGCCCTTTTTGTCTCAGGCATTGCACCATTAAGAGTTTGTCGAATGGAGAAGATCTCGCCATCACGCAAATTTTGTCGACCTTCTCCATTCGTTCCTCCGGTGTGTAGTTCCTGAATTCCACCCCTTCTACCACTGCTCCACTTTTCATGTCCTGGTTAGGCTTGAGTATCCCACATTCGGTTGCTATCGCTCTAGCCGTGAAAATATTGTCACCTGTGATCATTTTCACGTTCACTCCTGCATATTGACACTCTTCCACGGCCTTTTTCACACCCGGGCGACACGGATCCTTCAAACCAACTAGCCCCAAAAGGGTTAAACAGTTTTCCTCTATATGGATTTTTCCCTCTTCATTTTCTTGTTCTGGAACTTGCTTGTGGGCGAAAGCGATGCACCGTAGGCTACTAGCAGCCATACCTTGAATTATTTGATCAAATTTCTTCCTTTCAAAATCGTCCAAAACCTTGATGTTTCCAGAGACATCGTAGTAATTCGAGCACATTGCCAGTACCATCTCTGCTGCCCCTTTCCAGTGCACATTTGTCGTGTTTTCACCCTTCTTCCTCATCAAAATGCCACTTCTTTTCTTCGTTGAGTTGAATGCTTCAACATGTACAATCTCACAACTCTGCTTAAGTCCGTCCATATCCAAGTTCAGTTCCAAAACAGCCCAAGAAAGAATTGCCTTTTCCGTAGGGCTACCAGAGAACTCAAATTCGGACCCTGAAATGGACTTGTAAACCGAACCAGTAGTGTTCAAACCAACACCTTGGTGGAGTAATTCAACAACACTGGTTGCAAGAGAAGAGGAACCATTTTCATTTACAAAGTCCTGGCCAAGCCAGAATTTTGTCACCTTCATCTGGTTAAGTGTGAGGGTTCCGGTTTTGTCCGTGCAAATAGTGGTAGCCGAACCCATTGTTTCGCAAGCTGAGAGCTTGCGAACCATGGCGTTATCACTCATCATCCGCTTCATCGAATAAGCCAGAGTGAGAGTCACAGCCAGAGGCAACCCTTCTGGAATCGCGACGACCACTATAGTCACTGCAGCAGCTATGATTGCTACGACAGAGTTTATGATGTCGTCGGCTTTGGTCTTGCTGCCGGTGTACTCTGTGTTCCCATTTTCATCTTGTGTGTTTCCGGTGAAGTACCGGATGAGTAAGACGACAAGGACCAGGAAAGCGACGAGTAAACCGACTTTCCCGATGGATGAGGTGAGTGTGTTGAGCCTGGATTGTAGCGGGGTTTGTTCGTTGGAGTCGTTGCTGATTGTGCTCATCATTTCTCCCCATGTTGTGTTCATTCCGACTGAGGTGACTAACATCCGACCAAACCCATCAGCTACCTGTTGGAAATTCAGAGACTTAAGTTGTTGAATTGAGAGTTGGTTTGATCAATTTGTTTTTGTCCTTTCTCTTTAAGTTGGAAGTCTAGAACACAGTTATGTTGTTTAGTAAAAGAAAATTTAAAGTCTAGAACACAGTTTGTTGTTTAGTAAAAGTACCATATGCACTTATTTTAAAATTAATTCATAACATTTTAGTATGTTTCGTAACTTTTGTTCTAGAATTCATAACCTTTTAGCAGTATGATTCGTAACATTTTCATTATGATTCATAACATTTTTGTGTATCTTGTAACTTTTATACGATTCGTAACTTTTTAACAATATACTCATATATCCGACTTATTTTCCTTAGTAATCGAAACAAACAATTAAATCAAGAGATTAATCAAAGAGTAGATATGTAACTTATAAAAATCTTTGTGATTTTGCATTGTAATCCACGAGGAAGACTTTGCATATATTGGAATTGGGAAACGATGCATCATAATCTCATCTGTAATGTTGTCAACTTGTGAAGAGAAGAAGACTGCTTGAGAATTTATACCGTATTTGGTGTTTGAATCTCATTGGGGCAGTTAAAAAACATTTGGGGGGTTAAAATAGCAAAATTTGGTTCCAAATTGTAAAATGTAATGTGAAAAAGGACTGAAATTTTGTTTTGTTTGGCTTTTTTTTTTTCCATCTTTCTAATTAGGATGTTTGGAGTCTCTCAAAACGTCTCATCTTATGTACTATAGGTAATTATCGGGTTTAAGCTTTTATAGTTAACTAAGATGGAGAATTGACTAAAATAAGATGGAAGGCCTTCAATCTTAACCAATTTCGAGTACCTTGGTGCCAGAGAACAAGAATGGATTCTGGGTAAGATCAACTTCGACGTGGTCGCTTTCCCCTGTCATGCTAGATTCATCTACTAGCAACGAGTGCCCGTCGATGAACAACCCATCGGCCGGAACTTGATCACCAATCTTTAAGCAAACGACATCTCCCACGACAATCTCGAAAATGGACACTTGTTGTCGCCTTCCGTTTCTCACAACGTCGACTTGGATGTTGTTGCTTACTTTGGATAACTTGACGAACTGTCTATTTTGCCTGAAGTTGCTTAGTGCTGAAACTGCTATGACCAGAAAGACTGCAACAAATATACTTCCTCCGTCGTACCTGTTAGGATATTAGAGTGGATGTTATGTATTAGCACAAAAATAAAAATTTTCTTCAAGAAAAATAAGTGAAAGATAGCTTGTGGCGGGAACAATGAGATAGACACGAAAAATTGATGTTCTAAATATGTAATTTGTCTCCTTTTTGAACAAGTTAAGATTGTGGAACATAATTTGGATAAAGCAACTCGTCAATCAAACATGTCTGATGTCTCCACGTAGCACAATAGGGTAACAGACATAGAGCCGTAATATTACAATTGCCAAAATATAGTGAATAGTGCTCATAAAAATAATAATCATCTATAATGTATAGTAATGTGTATAAATGAGAGAGATTAAGTCGTACGTGTGTAAAGAATTTTAGTGTCCGCAAATTGCAGAAAGGTCCTTTATTTGAATTGAGACAAACAAATGTTAGAACTAATTTTCACATTCTTCTATTTGAACCAGGGCAAGCTTGCTTCTGCAATCGGCCTTGGCTGATTTTGCCTTTATTTGTTCTCGCTGCTCATACTAGAGCAACTAAGGCGTTGAAGTTATCTTCACATACTTAAAGTTTATTAATGGGATGATTTTACTTTCAAAATGAAAACCAAGCAATTCTCTCTCTCTCTCTCTCTCTCTCTCTCTCTCTTTTATCCTTTTTTTTGTCTTGAAGAAGATACATAAAAGTGGGTCAGAAAGTAAATAAAAGCTCTCAAAAGTCTTTAATAGTCTTACCAATACTTTTCAGATGAACAAGGGACATGCTCTGTATATTGTAGAAGACTTGAGAGTCACGTTTTGATTGATCTTCTATGAAAGTAGTCTTGTCTTATAAACTATGAAACCGGGACACTGGGCCTAATGGTTGTATGGTAAAGAGATGAATTCTGCTGTGTTTGGATTGAGATTTGAATTTTTTTTTGAAAAATAGTAGGGGTAATAAGTAGAGAGAGATAGAGAGAGAAAAGTTGAAAATAGGAAAAATCTAGGGGGAATCTAGGGGGTATTTTTTAAGAAATGCTTTTTAAAAACCAAAGAGAACAAGGCAGAAGTTAAAGCCTTTGTTAACAAAAAGGTATACGAACATAACTCCAAACACAATACCGTACAGAGTCCTTCCAAGTGAAGGTATGTTTTAAAATGATGTTCTAACATTGCTCTCTTGTGAATGGAGTGGGAGGGGATTTTAGTATAGATATTCATAATGTAAGCCGAAAAAACAAAAACTGAAATTATTAGCAAGACACTACAAGATAAAGTATTTATTGTGACGAAAAAAGTGGTGACAGAATTTCATTTTGTCACTTAATGAGTATATATATATATATATTGATAGGCACACTTAATGAGTATATTGGTGACGAAAAAATAAATTCGTCACTGATTTGACCAATACTAAGAATCTAATGAAATAAACCAAAACTAAAAATCTTAAACCTCAAGCAATACGTACCATCCATCTTTCAAGCCATGTTCCTTGATGCCAAATCCAAGTGAAAGTGCAGCACATACTAAAAGTATCAAAATGGTGGGATCTCTCAGAGCTTCCCACACGAAATACAACAAACTTTTCGCTGGTGGCCTGCGGTAAGTATTCGATCCAAACGCTTCGCTTCGTCGCGAAACATCCTCAGCGTCCCCGCTAATCCCACTCTCCAAATTTGTTTCGAGACCGCAAGCTAGCCCCTCAACCCCGTCATACTTTCCAAGCTGGTCCAGGTTTTTCTGCTTCACGATCCCTACGAGTACTGACTGATCGACTTTGGGAAAGCAGGGGTGCGGCTCGAAAACATCGATAACGACTCTGTTTGATGAGACAGGGGATTTCTTTCTAGGTTTTTTCAAGGGGGTGGTGGAGAAGGCCCTCGAGCAGTAAATGGCAGTGAATGCCATGTGCCATCTCTTTTGGTTGGGTTTATTGAGTATGGTGGTGGGAAGAACGAGCATGCATCTCTCCAAGGTATCCAAGCTAGCTTGGAGTGGTGAAAACATGTTTGGAAAAACACCAAAAATGTGATTTTTGACGCTTGTGTGGAAATGGGAGAGAGAAAAGGTGGCAAAAGGTAACTGTTCTGTTAGAGAAGGCAATGTGAAGATGGATTTAGATCTTAGATTTCTCTCTCTGAATACTGCAAAGGTCAGCGTTGGTGATTTGCAATTGTAAGGGTTTAAGGGTTTTATAGATGTTCGGCCGCGTAAAGTACGCTGTCAATCTATTGGTAAGTACAAACAGTATACAAAATGTCTCCCCCATCTCTCAATTTTAATTCACACCTAGCAAAAAAAAAAAAAAACCCTTAGCGAAACTAATTAAAAATTTGCCTCATTATAATTTTGATCTGGTATTTTATTGTATAATTTTGTTTTTCGTAATTTTTTCTTTGCTTCTTGTCGTAATCTTTGGGATTAATCATTCTTCTTGATAAAAGGAATAAAAAAATATATAAAAAAGGGCACCAAGGTTAAAAGAAATTCATGCAAGACGATAAAAGTATCAAAATACCAGTCGTTTGGCATTTTTACATCTTTAGTTAATTTTTTTAAAAATCTTTTCATCTTAAATTTTTGATTTTTAGATTACTCTTATCAAAACGAATGATTAATCCACAAAATTACATAAATCTCACTAAAATTCAAAAAAAGATGAATAGTGAGTATGTGTATAATCGAGTAGTAAACAAATTGACCCAAGCACCCAATTAACAAAGAGTAAATTACTGAAATCTCCCCTAAGGATTCTACAAATTACAGAATGCTCTCTCACATTTGTCATGATGTAGCTGGCCGCTAGAAAATTCGACCAAATCAGTTTGACAGCATGAAACCCTAATCACAATTGAACAACACATTGTCCTTTTATAACTTGTGAAAATGTTGCAGAGGTGTAAAAATAGTCTTTTACTGGCTAAAAAAAAGACAGGCTAGTCAATTATAATTAGGATTTCATAGCGTCAGATAGATTCCATCGAACTTCCTAGCGGCTACACCATGACAAGGGAGTAATTCCTTCTGAGACAGGGGGTATTTTGTGATTTCCCAAACATGAGGGGGGCAATATATAACTTTTAAAAACTGCAGGGTGGTTTTGGTAATTTACCCATATAAAATTTGGAAGAATAGAATTTACACACTTTAAGAATCTTTTTAATGGTAGAACTAGAATCTTTTTTTTTTTTTTTTTATAGGCAAAACAAGGTAGAATTAGAATCTTTTACCGGGCAAAGGGAAAGGGGAAGGGGAGAGGAAATGTGGTAACATAAAAAATGCGTCTATCGTTCCTTGGAAGTCGGGTACGTAATTTAAGGAAACTTTCATCTGTCTTTGTTGCTTAATTCATTCATTCTTGCTTGCCTTTGGGTTGAAGGTATGACCCCCCAAGTCAAAGTTTACTACGCGTGAGTCGACAAATGCTTACAAGGTCGGTCACCTTGACCTTGCTCGTCGGAAAACGGATAGCAGTTCCAACACTCTGTGCCAAATCATTCTGTGATGTTTGTCGTGAGGAGAAAAAGCACTTTTTTATGGAGCTAAAAAAAGTTTACGGCGCTTAATCGCGCGCGTCCAAAAGTGTTTTGAATGATTCAGGTTGTAAAAAAATTAGCGAGAATAGTTTAAGTAGTCTAGCGAACAATATTTTTTTAAAATCCGGGCCATTGATTGCCGAAACAGATGGCTGAGATTGTGCGGAGCCATGACTAACTTGTTCACGGCCTCCGCTCTGAATAAGTTTCTCACTTATTGTAAGTTTTTGTGTTCAGTTTTTGAACTTTTTCTTGGATATTTCCCAAAATACTTGTATAAAAGTTATAATTTTTACTTTTTCGATTTCTCTTGTTGAGACGAATCTATATCATATAAAAATTTGGCGTAAAACTAACAAACGCGAAATTTTTTTGAATAAAAACAAAACAAAAAATTTATGATGCATAAGTTAATCACTAGCGTCAGGGATGGAATCAGGATTTTACTTTAGCAGTGGCGAAATATATACTAAAAAAATAAAAAAAATGAATTACAATAATAATAGTCATCGACTCTAAAAAATATATAAATAACATAACAAAAACTATAGTAAATCATATTTGTCATTTGCACAAGAATTACGAAAAAAGACTAACTTTAATTTTTAGATTAAATTGTTTTAGGGTTAAAGTATGGAAATGCTAAAATTAATGGGCCCCATCAATTTTGTGATTCGGAACAAGATCCGATTAACTAAAATCCAAGTGAAGCGAGATGGACGGGATAGTTTTCCATTAAGATTGATTTGGTTGGAGGAACAAGAAGTCCATTCTTCCAAATTAAAGGACCCGAAGCAAAACAAGTGGTCCATTTCTTTCCATGGACACGAGCAGTTAGGTTTTCATTTTCAAATGTAAATTGCAGTTATGGCATCCAAATAGCCTAGGTAGAAAGTTATTTGCCACGGCATGGGACATGAGTCAACGTCCAAGATGAAGAACGAGTCATGCACCAATCAAAAACCCAGCGCTTATCCAACAATCAAACTTCTTTTCAGCAAAGTTTACCCATCTTTTATTGCCAATCCAATTACATTTCGAACTACCTTGTACTTCTCTTTTCGGTCCAGCACCACTTTTATTTTCTTTTAATCGACCAACTCTTTTAACCCATTTTCATAAAAGAAAAACCCTCGAACCATCTTTGTGGCTTTTCTTTTTAAGTCATACGCAATCACTCTAGTTTAGAAGTTAGATTCACAGTATTCAACCCTTCAACATTAGACATGACAAGTCTTGGCACGTCTGCATTCAGTCAACAAGCGCATTCACGCCTTGCTCGGCGTCCGGTGCTAAAAAACAGGAGAATTCTTCAACTGTGTATTACACACTTTGTAGGATTATATACCTGATCCATATTAAATTAGACAAAATGTACGAGTACCTAAATACATATATGGTCCATTTCTTTGTTCATATCAAGTCAAAGACAAATTCTTGGAAACTGAGGATTTGTTAATTTGAGACAAAATGTCCTGTAAGCTACCATATAAAACGGTTTTCCGCGGTTTCGTGTCTTCACCATTTCATACTCTAATTTAGTCAGTCATCGGATAATGTATTCTTGTAGTAATTTCACGGGTTATTAATGGAATCTGTTTCTATGCTTTAGCTGGTCAACTGAAGATTGCGTAACGTACGCTCCAGGAATGAGAAAAAGTTTCAGAAACAAAGAATCTCACAACAGTAAATTCATACCGAACATGGTAGATTCGCCGAAAATTTACTCGGTGTCCTTCGATACCGCGTGAGCACCGTCACATAATGTCTCAAAATCCTACAATTCCGCACAGTGGCGACGGCCCGAGAGACTAGATCACCTTCTTCAATTTCCCGGCAAGAGTGGGTCACTTGAACCCAGTGAAATCTTGGAAAACTCTATTTACATGTGTTTGGTTTGATTTCCCATCAGTGTCGGCCTTGAGCAAGGCGATTGCATTGGACCTCCCAAAATTTCGCTGAAATGAGGGGCCCAAAAAATTACTCCTATGAAGTTATTCAATACTTATTGCTCTATAAAATTACATTTATTCGAAATGAGCATGTCAAATTAATGAAATTCGATTCTACAACCATCCAAATTTGTTTTCAGATGAGAAGCAGGTCCCTCAACTCCATTATATTTCCTAGGCAAAAGTACACAAGCACCCTCTCAACTATCATTTTTTCTCATGGAGACTCCCCCATGTTTAAAAACGCACATACAGACCCCCTCAACTATATGAAATGAAAAATTGGCTAACGCTGTTAATGGAATGAGAGAAAATGACGATTCTACCCATAAAAAGTCGTCCACACTTACCCCCTCATCTATAAAAACTGTCCACACTGACCCCTTCATCTTAACGGTGTTTTTGACAGAAAGGTGGTGATTGGTTAACGGTTATAGTTGAGGGGTCTATATGGACGGTTTTAAATGTTAGGGGGTCTCCATGAGAAAAAATTATAGTTGAGGGGGTCTCTGTGTACTTTTGCCTATTTCCCAAGCTGGCCCAGATCTCTCTTCTTCACGATATGGGTGAGGACTGGTTGATCAATGGTGGGAAAATGGCGGTGCGGTTCGATGATATCGATAACAACTCTGCCTGATTTTACAAGGGAGGAGAAGACCCTTGAGCAATAGACGGTAGCGAATGCCTTGTACCATCTCTTTCGGCTGGGTTTAGCACTTAGAGGGGTGGGAATATCAAGTGGGGATGACTCCTGGTCATGGAAGCTTGCTTGGAATAACATTGTCCTCATCAAAAACACAAAACGAGATTTGGATTAGTATGATAGAAGGAAGAGAGAAATGGTGATAAGGAAACTGGTTTTTACCAGAGAAAAGTAATGTAAAGCGTGCAATCTGAAGAAGGGTTTAAATCAATATCTCTCCCTCTCTCTCTCTCTCTCTCTCTCTCTCTCTCTCTCTCTGTGGAAATTTTTTGCAAAGAAAGTTCTGAAATGTTGGGATATTACGCTGATTCGCCGCCTACGCGTGTTTACCGATAACATCGGCCAAATCATTTTCAAAAAGGTTAAAGTAGATTGCGGCAGATGAAGCACTTTCATGCTCCCGGTCACTGCCGTGTGATGTTCCGTGAATAAGTTTTCACGGAGCTAATTGCGGCCGTCCAAACGGATTAAAAATAAATTATTAGCGGTCAAAAATATTTATTACTGGTTAAAAATTCAAAAATATATCTCAAGCATTGATTGTCAAAACGAACGAATGAGATCGGACGGCTCCGCAAATAGTCTGTTTATAGTGGCTCATGAATAAATTTCTCTCATTTCATTAGTAGGAGTACATAATTTTTTTTTTTTGGTCATTCGGAATTTCAGCAGGGATACATAATTGCTTAGATGGTGACCTCGTTAAAAACGGCTGGGTACGGATACGCGTTGACGCGTCCTATGATTCCTACCTATGTCATCTTATCCACAAGCAAAACGGCAGTGGTAGTTCATTTAAGAATGCGGATTTTTAATTTTGATTCTACCAAATTCTTGAGATCCAATAGCAAAGACCGTAGTTCATTTTTATTTAAGGAATTGATTTTCACACTCCAATTTTAGTCACTGACATTTCATTTTGTGTCTTAATTATGTGAAAAAACAAAATTAAAAGTGGAGTGCTATTTGCTAAAAATGGAGTGTCAAAATCACATCCATCTCATTTAATCCTTGGGAAGAAGTTTTATTATTGGGAGGATGGGCCGAAAGCCCTAATATCCTCTAAACTCTAGAGATGATAGCCATTGGGGATAGTCACCTGTCAACATATCACTCTAACATCAGACAGAGAATGCTTAGCCGCAGAATGGACTACCTTTTTATAATCACGTTTTACATGAGAAAATGAACAAGAAGAGAATAAAGAAGTGGAGACATTCGATTGGTCGAGAGCATGAACCGCTTGCAGTGCGTCTCCTTCGATAATGACCCGAGTGTAAAAGATCCTTTGAATGATTCCGGCCCAGTTTGTTAAGAAAATAGAGTCCTACATTACTTAGGTGTGAAATGGTGATCACTTAATAACATTTAGGACCTCTCCACTCATTGCCAATTAGTTTTGAGATGGATATAAAGTTTCTACATGGTATCAGAGCGGGGCCCGTTCCACCCCACATTTTAAAAATTTACAATCCACACCCCACGATGACAGACCAGCAAAAAAAGGCTGCATGATGATAGGACCCAAAAGTGGTCACACGTGACAGACCTCATATGCAGCTGAACGTGGGGGGGGATGTTAAGAAAATAGAGTCCCACATTACCTGGGTGCACGATGATAGGACCCAAAAGTGACCACATGTGACAGACCTCAAACGCGGCTGCACGTGAGGGAGATGTTAAGAAAATAGATTCCCACATTGCTTGAGTGTGAAATGAGTGATCATTTAATAACATTTGGGATCTCTCCACTCATTGCCAATTGATTTTGAGATGGATATAAAGTTTCTACACAGTTAACCCGAGTGTAATAGATATGAACATAATCAATAAATTACAACAATTAAAAATATCAATTGTTTCCATAATTTTAAATTTAATAGCTTAGAAAGTTTAAAAAAAATATTCCTAAAAACCCAATTTCTAGCCTACCCAAATTGATATTGGACCGTATGTGAAAGTCCATAAAAGATAGAAGAGAGAGAAACTCAACAGGAGAGTGAGGGATGACCGGTTAGATAGGTTGTCATTTTTTTTAATTAAAAAATTGAACGGTTAAGATTAGAGTATCTCAAATCCAAAGAAATATATACAGGGTGTATACGATACACACTTATTAAAGAGTGTGTACCATAGGTCTTCTCTTTTTATTTTTTACCGTAGATTGACTATTGCAACATCAAACTTGAAGGTTTTAATTTTACATTAGAACCTTCACTGTAGATATTTGCATCTGAATAATTAAATTTGGGACTACATAAAGTAGGGCTTTTTGTTCTTTCCTTCTCTAAGATTTGTAATATATACTCCCTCCGTCCCCTTTTTAAAGTCCAGTATTCCATTTTGGACTGTCCCTTAATAAATATCCATTTTATAAAGTTAGTGGTTAAAAGTTGGTACAATTTACATTTTGCCCCTAAAAGTAAATTTCATTTTGAAAAGTTAGTGAGTAAAAGTGTAATGATGATGTCTCCATAGAGGGCAAGTAGGGAAAGTGGAGGTAAAAGGTGTAATGATGATGTATTCTTAATAAATTTGAGTTACGAAGTGGGACACTTAAAAAGTGACGGAGGGAGTATTTTGATTGTTTGGAAAAATTATGCCTTCATCTCATTACTTTGTTCCAACTCAATGATTGAAAGTTACAATTCAATTTCCCTTAGTTTTTGGCTTTGCGCTTAAATACTATTTTTGCTAAAGGTTTTTAGTACAATTTGCCCTCACTTGAGGCAAATTTTGGATCCGCCAGTGACTCCACATTATGTGGAACTTAGTACATAACCCCTACTAAGTTTATGTACCCCACCCACTTCACTTGGAATCTGACTCATCTAAACACAGCATTACATTTTAATGGTATTGTTCTAGGTGGACAATGTTATTCATCTGTTTGGTTGCTTGTAGACCACATATGCGAAGAACAGAGAGATATACTAACTAATTGAGACATAGTACATCTCAGATATTGATGCTATTTTCGCTCTCTCCTTTTAAAGCTTCTTGTAATTCTAACCCAAAAGAATAAATTAAATTCTTCTTCTTCTTATAAATAAAGAAACGAGAAAAAAGAATGGAAAGATTAAACCATTCGGATGTCATTGTTTCGATCTTTTGCTGTTTGGGAATTGAAGATGTAATTCATAGCTGGAAAACTAGATCTAGCTAAAGTCTCTCTTCTTCGTTTTTTTGGTAAATTGTTTTCCATTTAAAACCAACCCAGAATACAGGATATCACCAGGGCATACCCCTGCAGCCATACAATCAATCAACATACCTAAAACCAATCAGTTATGGAAACAAACAAACAAACAAGTAAAAGGAACAGAGCCACCTAGCTAGCTCCAAAACCAAACAACTAGTTGCAGGGAAAAAAACAATGGGAGTCGTCACACCTCCTCTTCACATGCATCCATGAAGTTATGTAACCAGCAAGTATACGCGTACTCTGGCAATGATCTCCATTGAACTAAGGGGTTGTGACATTGTCGTTACCGTATCAAAATTATTAATTAAAACACAACAATTACAACTACTCCGTGGAACAGTAGCAAAAGTCCGAGTATCGTTCCATAGGGACAAGAGTACGTTATTGGATCAGTTTCAATCAATTTCTACTTCAAATCGTAAACGAGCTTCACGTTTTGGTCCTAAATTCTAAACTAAGAAAACAAAAGAAATATAGTTTTGAAAACATGTGGAAAAAGTTTCTAGGATTTCGAATCCACTTGACCCCTTGTAAAAATATTTATGCAATGATAAGTGTTAATTACTCGAATCAATTCGGATATCGTTAGGGTTCGCGGGCCATCACGGTATCGCCGAATGATTTTTATGAATCACTGCCGCCTAGCACAAACCGTCTTATTAGTACGACTCATCTCTATGGCTTGAATCGTCCAATAGCACGGCTTGTCTTACAGAGCATAACCCATCTTATCCGGTTATCACAAAACAAACAATTATGAACCATTGCATGAACGTGCATAAAATCTAAAAAATCATACACAAGATCAAATAGGAAAAATTAACATTACATATAAATCATACAACCGCGATTCGAATAACATAACACAAAATCAAAACATAAACATTGTTATTCAAAGTTCGAGCTTCATCTATTCCCAGAAGAGGAGTTTAGCTGGACATCGGATTGAGTTGAACCCGTCTGAATTCGGTTGGGAGCCGACATGGAGAAGGTGATCAATCTCGTTTGCACAGCCTCTGTTTTCTGATCATATGCTTCTCCTCCTCTCCCTCCCCCTCTGCTGTGCGTGTTCTGTTTCTTTTTCTAGTTGCTGTTGCTGACTCCACAAAACCGACTTCCCCTAAAATCCATATTTCCCCTAAACAACAAAGCTGTGGGCCATGTTTTCCCATTCCGAGAATTGGCTAAGGCCTAATTCTCTTTTCTTGGTCCAAAGGCTCAGTCAAAATATAAGTAATAAAAAGTAGCCTTGTGGGCCCACCAAGTCGTGGATCATCAAATTTTAAAATGCTTTGTCACCAATTTATCTTCCAAGAATACGTGCACAGTAGAAGCAATAATAGGAGGAAAAATTATAAGACGCGATCCATGAATATTTTAATTCGATCAGCAGCTAACCACGTACATCAAATTTAATTGGCTTTTATGTATTAAGCTTCCGAAATACCTACAATGCAAAAATCAAGTATTAAACCCCGAGTAACAATATAAATGGACTTAGCAAGGATAAATTATGGAATGCTAATTTGAACATTCACGCACCGAGCAGGTTGCTTCTGAAAGATTCTTCTAATTCTTTCACACCAAAGTTTATATGTAACTGAAGTGAGAGATTATGAACATTGAGCAGCATGCCTGAAGCTCAGAGTTTTCCAGTGTGGGGTAGCCCAGTCCACTTCACCAAGCAAGTTGACGGCAGCTCTATTAATTGCATTCTTTGGGAGGGGGGGGGGGGGGAAACCTCCGAACAGTACTAGTAGAATAAGGGCAGCTGAAGAACAAATGGACGTGATCCTCCTAGGCTAGCCCACATAGCGCACAAACTCCATCAGTACTGGTATGGTTTAAATAAAACCCATTATGTATCAATATCGTATAGGCCGTTACGTAACAAATTTTTGGACTTTCGATACCGTTAATTACTTTTGTAATGGCAGTTATGATCCAACATCAGCCAATATATAACCATATTACCAATACCGTTACTTTTTTTGATACTGCGATTTAAGACCCTAGTGATTCAGTGGTAATGCCGATACTATCCAATCTACTTTGAAGATCCACATTTCAACCCAAATGTGTTACTACTTCACTGTTTTCTTTCCTTGTCTTGTAGAATGGATCATCTACCTCTAGGCCAATGCCATCTTCGATTCAAAATTCAGCAAATCTTCTATCTTCCTTTCAGGGCCAGACCAAAAAAAGGCGCTTCGTACAGCTTCAATTTTGCCCCCACTCTTATTTCGATGAGCATAGTTCTGTACTTTTCCGATATAGAGTATCTTACACATCTCTTTGATGCTCTAATAAACGCCACAATACAAATGTTGCAAAATTATTATTGGCGAGATGGCATACCTAAATTTTATTGACTGGATGATCCGGTTGGCTAAATTCCTTTGTCACCAGACTTGATGCTTTTGATAGGTCCCAATGTTGTCTTACTGAGTTCTTGCGTTCTTAGTTTCTATCCAAGTCAGAAACAGAGATTGCTATTGTTGTAAAGAGCAAGGCAAATGCTATGATAAATATTCCAATAAATATTATTACATAGCTGGCAATGAAACCAAGTCATTTCTTAATAATTATGCTGTACGATTTCTTATTTCTCCAGTTGCATAACAAATAGATGTATTGTTCAAAAAAAAAAAAACTAACTCTTTACACATCAAAGAACATGGGATAATCAAACACCAATTTGACTTATTCACACAGCTTTTGAATTCCCCAATTTGAGATAGCTGAGAAATGGCTTCTCTGGAACAGGAATCCATTTGACAGTCCATCCAATAGGCCAAGAAACTGAAGAAAATCCAACGCAAACTCCCCACTGCCACCAATTCAACCTCTCCGTATCAGCAAACTTCTTCAAGAACTCCACCATCACCACCTGAAGCACAATCGTCACCCCAACAATCACCAAAAACAACTTGCTCTTGTGAATTCCCTCAAACACATTCTTCTTCTCGAGCTTCCTCGCGTTGAATTCGTTGAACACTTGACACAGTACGAAAACATTGAAGATCATAGTGTCGTTGACTTTCGAACTCACATCAAAGATCGCTTCGCCTTTGAACTGTAACATAAGCAGGACCGTGATTTGATAAGCTGCCTGAGAGAGCAAGTTCCTCCACATAATGTTGGTTATGAGAGGCTTTGTTCGACCCACTGGTGGTTTCTCCATTAGATCCTTTGTGGGTTTTTCAGTGGCTAAAGCCAATGCTCCCAATGTGTCCATAATCAAGTTAACCCATAACAATTGAACCGCGGAAAGTGGAACCTCTCCGGCTGAAACCGCGGCGACAAAGTTGATGACAAGGGCAGCAACATTAACTGTGAGTTGAAACTGAATGAACTTTTGAATGTTGGTATAAACACATCTCCCCCACCTTAAAACAGTGGCCACGGACCCGAAATTGTCGTCCAAAATGACAATGTCGGAGCTCTCTTTCGCCACTTCGGTCCCCTGTATCCCCATCGAAAGGCCTATATCGGCTTCTTTCAGTGCTGGTGCGTCATTAGTTCCATCCCCAGTGACCGCCACCACATGCCCTTTTTGTCTCAAGCATTGCACCATTAGGAGTTTGTCGAATGGAGAAGATCTCGCCATCACGCAGATTTTGTCGACCTTCTCTATTCGTTCCTCCGGTGTGTAGTTCCTGAATTCCACCCCTTCTACCACTGCTCCACTTTTCATGTCCTGGTTCGGCTTGAGTATCCCACATTCGGTTGCTATAGCTCTAGCCGTGAAAATATTATCGCCCGTGATCATTTTCACTTTCACTCCTGCATATTGACACTCTTCCACAGCTTTTTTCACACCCGGGCGACATGGATCCTTCAAACCAACTAGCCCCAAAAGGGTTAAACAGTTTTCCTCCATATGGATTTTTCCCTCTTCATTTTCTTGTTCTGGAACTTGCTTGTGGGCAAATGCGATGCACCGTAGGCTACTAGCAGCCATTCCTTGGATTATTTGGTCAAAATTCTTCCTTTCAGAATCATCCAAAACCTTGATGTTTCCAGAGACATCGTAGTAATTCGAGCACATAGCCAGTACCATCTCTGCTGCCCCTTTCCAGTGCACACTCGTCGTGTTTTCACCCTTCTTCCTCATCAAAATGCCACTTCTTTTCTTCGTCGAGTTGAATGCTTCAACATGTACAATCTCGCAACTCTGCTTAAGTCCCTCCATATCCAAGTTAAGTTCCAAAACAGCCCAAGAAAGAATTGCCTTTTCCGTAGGGCTACCAGTGAACTCAAACCCTGAAATGGACTTGTAAGCCGAACCAGTCGTGTTCAAACCAACACCTTGGTGTAGTAATTCAACCACACTGGCTGCAAGAGAAGAGGAACCATTTTCGTTTACAAAGTCTTCGCCAAGCCAGAACTTTGTCACCTTCATCTGGTTAAGCGTGAGAGTTCCGGTTTTGTCCGTGCAAATAGTGGTGGCTGAACCCATTGTTTCGCAAGCGGAGAGCTTGCGAACCATGGCGTTGTCACTCATCATCCGCTTCATCGAATAAGCCAGAGTGAGAGTCACAGCCAGAGGCAACCCTTCCGGAATCGCGACGACCACTATAGTTACAGCAGCAGCTATGATTGCTACAACAGAGTTTATGATGTCGTCGGCTTTGGTCTTGCTGCCATTGTACTCTGTGTTCCCATTTTCATCTTGTGTGTTCCCGGTGAAGTACCGGATGAGTAAGACGACGAGGACCAGGAAAGCGATGAGTAAACCGACTTTTCCGATTGACGAGGTTAGTGTGTTGAGCCTGGATTGTAGAGGGGTTTCCTCGTTGGAGTCGTTGCTCATTGTGCTCATCATTTCTCCCCATGTGGTGTTCATTCCAACTGAGGTGACTAACATTCGGCCAAACCCATCAGCTACCTGTTGGAAATTCAGAGACTTAAGTTGTTTTATTGTACAAAAAGTATCGTAGACTTCATTGTACAGATGACTAACAGTTATGTTGTTTAGTAAAAGGAAATTTAAAGTAAAAGACATGTCATCAGGGGCGGTGCCAAAATTTTTAATTAATGGGGTCAAAAACTATACTCATATCCAACTTATTTTCCTTACTAATCGGAAGAAATAATTAAATGAAAAGGTTAATAATTAATGATCTTTGTGCTTTTGCTTTGTAATCCACGAGGAAGACTTTGCATATATTGGAAACCATGCATCACAATCTCAAATGTAATGCTGTCAACTCATGAGGAGAAAAGAATACCTGAGAATTTATGTAACACCTCGTTCCACATCGGGAGTCTACATGGATAATCTTGGATAAATAATAAAATTTGTGGGCTACTACTAATACCTTGGGCTTAAGGTTTTGGGCCATGTGATGTGGCTTGTGCATCAAAATCAAAGCATTGGGCCAATAATCTGCTTGGCCCTTACAAGTTATATGTGTTTGGAGTCTCTCAAAACGTCTCATCTTATGTACTAGGTAATTATCGGGTTTAAGCTTTTATGGATAATTAAGATGGAATTGACTAAAATAAGATGGAAGGCTTTCAATCTGAACCAATTTCGAGTACCTTGGTGCCAGAGAACAAGAATGGATTCTGTGTAAGATCAATTTCGATGTGGTCGCTTTCCCCAGTCATGCTGGATTCATCTACTAGCAACGAGTGCCCGTAGATGAACAACCCATCGGCCGGAACTTGGTCACCAATCTTCAAGCAAACCACATCTCCCACGACGATCTCAAAAATGGAAACTTGTTGCCGCCTTCCGTTCCTCATGGCGTCGACTTGGATGTTGTTACTTACTTTGGATAACTTGACGAACTGTCTATTCTGCTTGAAATTGCTTAGTGCTGAAACTGCTATGACCAGAAAGACTGCAACAAATATGCTTCCTCCGTCGTACCTGTTAGGAGATGTTTATGTATTAGCACAAAAATGAAAACTTTCTTTAAGAAAAATAAGTGAAAGATAGCATGCGGTGGGATCGATGAGAGAGACATGAAAAAATTGATGTTCTAAAGATGTACCATGTCTCATTTTTAAACAAGTTAAGATTGTGGAATATAACTTGAATAAAGCAACGTATTCATCAATCAAATATGTCTCCACGTAACATGATGGATAATAGACATAGAGTCGTGCGTTATACAACAATTGCCAAAATATAGTGCATAGTACTCAAAAAATAATCATCTATAATGTAAAGTTAGGTGCATAAATGAGAGAGATTAAGTCGTGTGTCACAAATTTAGTGTGTAAATTGTAGAATGGTCCTTTATTTGAATCGACACAAACAAATGTTAAAACTAATTTTCACATTCTTCTATTTGCAAGCATGCAATCCTTTTTTTTTTTTTTTGTCTTTTGTCTTGAAGAAGATATGTAAAAGTCGGTCAGAAAGTAAATAAAAGCTCTCAAAAGTCTTATACTAGTCTTTCAAACACTTTTCACATGAACAAGTGGACATACCCTGTATATTGTAGAAGACTTGAGAGTCACGTTTAATCAATCTTCTATGACCGAACTGTTTGATAAAACTGAATTGAAAGTTAAAAAATTCAGTACTGAAAGTTGAATGTTGAATTTTTTAAGCTGAAAAGTTATTTGATAAATATATCAATTACTAAATTAAAAAAATGATGAATGAATTTTAATTCGAATTCTCCCTTAATTTACTAATAGTCACAATATACTTAGGGTAATGGTGGAGTGGTAATGGTGGTGGTAGTGGTGGGTTGGTGGTGATGGAGCGAGGGTGGTGGTGGTGTTGGAGTGGTGAAATTGGTGGTATAATGGTCGGGTGGCGGTAGAGTGATGACGGTGTAATGGTGACAATGGAGTGGTGGTTGTGCAATGGGGACATTGTGGTGGTGGCACTGGCGACAACGGTGTGGCAGTGGTGGTGGCAGAGTGGTGGCGGTGTAGTGGTGGTTCTGCAATGGTGGCGGCGGCGTTGTAGTGATGGTAGCGATGTGGTGGTGGGCTGAAATGGTGGTGGTGTAGTGGTGGAGGTGGTGGTGGTGGATTGATGGTGAGGGTGGTGAAGTTGTAACGGTGGTGGTGGAGTGGTTGTAAGAGTGGTGGTAGTGGTGGGAGTTGTTGTGGAGGTGGCATAGTAGTTGAATGTAGGTACAAAAAAATTCAGGTAGAATTAAGTAGCTCAAATCTACTAAATTTTTTTTCAACTTTTTAGCCTACATTTTAAGTAGTACTTAATTTGTTAAGCAATGTAAAATGTGGTTATCAAATCTACTGAATCACTTATTGCTTAATTGATTCAATTTTAAGTGTTGAAAAGAGGTTATCAAACAATTTGTAGTCTTGTCTAATAACTTAAACTATGGGCACGGTTACGATGCACACTAACGTACAATATGCACGCATAATATCTACCACTGAGAGCCATAAAATTTTACCAAATAGGCATAACGGTGCATACTATATGCTCCATTAACCATTGAGAGACATAACATTTATCATTTAGAGGTATAACATTTGTCCAAAATAGGCGTAACATATTTAATTATACGGAGTATGTATTGGAGCTCTTCCCTAAACTATGAAAGGGTGTTGTATGGTAAAGAGGAAGTTAACGCCATTGTTAACAAAAAGTCTACGAACATAATTCCAAACACAATCGTGTACGAAGTCGTTCCAAGTGAAGGCATGATTTAAAATGGAGAACAAATTATATCCACTGCCTTTTGTAAAACCCCACTTTTCCTCCAAACCAATCGCATCGCGCCACGTCATCAATTTCGTAAACGTGGCTCGACGCAATTGGTTTGGAGGAAAAGTGAGCGTTTACACCGACGGTTCTATCTACAATTGGTGTAAAACCCACTTTCCCTACAAATTAATCACTACGCGCCACATCATCAACCTCATAAATGTGGCGCCATGCAATTGGTTTGAAGAAAAAGTGGGTTTTTACACTAGCGGTAGAAAAAATTTAATCTATTTATTAGCAAGAGTAATTCTTTTATCTAATGAAATAAACCAGAAAACTATAAGAATCTGAAACCTCAAGCAATACGTACCATCCATCTTTCAGGCCATGTTCCTTGATGCCAAATCCAAGCGAAAGCGCAGCACATACTAAAAGTATCAAAATGGTTGGATCTCTCATAGCCTCCCACACAAAATACCACAAACTTTTCGCCGGCGGCCTTTGGTAAGTGTTCGACCCAAACGCTTCGCTTCGTCGCGAAACATCCTCGGAATCCCCGCTAATCCCATTCTCCAAATTCGTTTCGAGACCGCATGCCAATCCTTTGACCCCATCGTACTTCCCAAGCCGGTCCAGATTTTTTTGCTTCACGATTCCCTTGAGGACCGATGGATCGATTTTCGGAAAGCGGGGGTGCGGTTCGAAAACATCAATGAATAGTACTCTGTTTGACAAGAGGGGGGATTTCTTTCTGGGTTTTTTCAAGAGAGCGGTAGAGAAGGCTCTGGAGCAGTAGATGACAGCAAATGCCATGTGCCATCTCTTTTGGTTGGGTTTAGTGAGCATTGTGGTGGGAAGAACACGCATGGACCTCTCCAAGTTATCCAGGCTGGCTTGGAGTAGTGAAAACATGTTTTCAGGAACACCAAAATTGTGATTTTTGAGGTTTGTGTGGAAATCGAAGAGTGAAAAGGTGGAAAAAAAAGGGGACTGTTTTGTTAGAGAATGAAATGTGAAGAAGGATTTTAGGACTTAGATCTCGATCTGGATCTCTCTCGCTCTCTCTGGATAGTTCAAAGGTCACAGTCGGTGATTGGCAATTGTAAGGGTTAAGGAGTATTTATAGATACATATTTGGCCGCGTAAATATGCAACAATCTATTGCTATGTACGGATAATAAAAAAATCTATTGCTATGTACTAATTCACTAACGCCGAGTCGTGCACAGTGCCGACTGTTTTGATTTTGGTTAACTTGTTTAACTTTTTTGGTTAAATTATTTTAGATTAAAGTGTGGATTTTTTTTTCCCCTTAATTAGATCTCATCGTTTATATTATTTCATTTTGGCCCCTTGAATTTAGTTTTCGAATACTATTTTAGGCATCCTTTCTTAAGAAAAAAATAGAGGATTTAGGACTACTATATACCAAAAAATAAGGAAAAAAAATTTAGCGGTGGCGAGTCTATATAAGTTGGGCATAAATATATATTTTTTTACATATAATAATTACATTTTCTAAAATTTTTGCCATGGTGGCTGCTCCTACTAGGCCCCCCTGGCTCCATCCTTGCCAATCTCACAATTTTAATTCACACCAAGCAAAAAGAAAAACACATAGAGAAACTAGTTAAAAATTTGCGTCAGTATAATTTCATTCTTCCAAAATTAGGCCTCATTCTCCCTAAATTTTGATCTTGTATTTTTTTTGATATTTTTTTTATTTTTCATAACATTTTTCTTCGCTTTTCGTCATAATATTTGGGATTAATCATTCTTCTTGATGAAAGGAATCAAAAATGCATGAAAATGTGCACCAAAGTTGAAAAAATTCATGTAAAACGACAAAAGTGCCAAAAATCCCAGCTGTTTGGGGAGTTTTTTTTTTCATCTTTTAGTCATATTTAGTTAGTAAACTTTTTTTTACTTTTTAGACTACTCTTATTGAAACAAATGAATAATCCCAAAAATTACGTAAGTTTTTTTTGGAGTTAAAATAACAAAATTTGGTTCCGAAATGTAAAATGTCCATCTGAAAAAGGGACTCAGATCCTCTCCAAACCTCTCTCTCCACATATCTTCCAAACCTTTTCTTGTAAAGCTGACAGCTCATTAATGAAAGTATGGGACGGTTTAGATCACACCAGCTATGCAACTTCCAAATTCTAAAGTCATACGACGTCGTTTTTCTATTTTGTTCCAAACGGCAGGTTAACACTCCGTTGGCCGTTCGGCCCGTTACCATCTATTTACATCAGTCGAAAAAGTGAGAAACACCAGAGCTTTCTTCCTCCACGAAGACGCTCTCTACTGTCCACTCCGCCAATCAATCCGGCGTGCTACGGCGACGGCGACCCGGACTCCGACCATCCGTCCGTAAGTTATTAAGAGAGATCTCTCTCGGCTCTGTAGTTGATTAGGTTTTTCCATAAAAAGAGTAGTCTTCTTGATCCTGAAATCTAGTCTGGTTTTGTTTTCATTTTTGGTAAATGGACTTAGACTTTGTTTCGATTTTGCAGTAACAACCAAGGAGAAGGATTTGTTTCGAATTACACCGGATTTTGATAAATTTTAACAGTGAAGCTGATCAATCCAATGGGGATCTGAATCTATGAAAAACAAATTCTTCCTTGAATAGATTGAATTAAACTTTGAAGGAATAATCAGAGCAACAGAGGGAGAGAGATGGATGTGAATGGAGGAAAGGAGGTGGGTTGGGAGGAGGAATTGGGATTTAGGGCAAAATTAACCTGGAGTTCAAAATAGAAAACGGACTGCAGAACTGCCGTTTGGAACAAAATAGCAAAACGACGTCGTACGACTTTAAGATTTGGAAGCTGCATAGCTGGCGTGATCTAAACCGTCCCATACTTTCATTAATGAGCTGTCAGGTCTACTATGTGTGGATTAGAAGTTTGGAGAAGAAAAGGTTTGGAAGATGTGTGGAGAGAGAGGTTTGGAGTCCTACAAAAATCTAGAATCTGAATATTATTTTAGCCCTATAAAAATCCCTGAAAAAGGTAGCAATGAATCCGCCCATAAAATAATTTAAATTTATGCTTGACCCAAACAAATTTTCCTCATGTAGTATAATTTTTTACCAAGAAGTTCTTTTTTCCTTCGGCTGATTAGGATGTTTGGGGTCTCCCAAACGTAAATTGCTACTCCCCCCTCACACACACCCCCCCCCAGGCCCCACCGCCTTTTTCCACCTTTTTCCGGAATTACCCCCGCCTCCTCACACACACACACCCCCCCCCCCCCCCCCCTCTCTCTCTCTCTCCCTTTTCTTTCTTTCTTTTTTTCTTTCTTTCTTTTACAGTCTCTTTTTCTTTCTTTTTTTTCCTTTTCTTTTCGGTTTAGTTTTTTCTTTCTTTCTTTTTTTCCGGTTTGAATTTTTTTCTCCTTAATAATAGGTTCAAGTTTAATTATACGCTTTGTAAAATAATTGAGAAAAAAAAAGAATTATAACCATTTAGAATTAAATGATCAGAAAAATAAAATCTTCTCATCCATTCAAACGGATTGAAATTTGGAACACTTAATTTTTCAACCTTTAATTTATATATTAAAAAATATGGTTAAAAAATTAAGTGCTCCAAATTTCAATCAGTTGGAACCGATAGAAAGATTTAGTTTTCTGATCATTTTATCCAAAATGGTCATAAATTAAACTTTGACTCTAGGACTCTCGTTAGTTAGTTCTAAGATATTTGGTTGTACGACTTTCTTAGGGCTAATCAACGAGAATTCTAGAGTCAAAATTTAATTATGACCATTTAGGGTAAAATGATCAGAAAAATAAAATCTTTCTATCGGTTCAAATAGATTGAAATTTGGAGTACTTAACTTTTTAACCATTTTTTTAATATATAAACTAAAGGTTGAAAAATTAAGTGTTCCAAATTTTAATCCTTTTGAATGGGTGAGAAGATTTTATTTTTCTGATCATTTAATTCTAAAGGGTCATAATTAAATTTTGATTCTAGGGCTCTCTTTGGTTAGTCCTAAGAGATATTTGATTCTACAACTTTCTTAGGGCTAATCAACGAGAGTCCTATAGTCAAAATTTAATTATGACCCTTTAGAATTAAATGATAAGAAAAATAAAATTTTCTCACCCATTCAAACGGATTGAAATTTGGAGCACTTAATTTTTCAACCATGTATTTAATTTCCATAAATACACCCATTGTATATTTAAAAATATAATTCAAGAATTAAGTGCTTTAATTTGCAATTCAGTTAAATCAGAGCAAAGATCATTTTTTTGGTTTAAGGTCTTTCAATAAACACCCTAAAACTCATTATTTAGTTTCAAGACTCTCTTAGGGTGTCCATTGAAAGGCCTTGAAGCCAAAAATTTATTACGACCATTTAGGATGAAATGATCAGAAAAATAACATCTTTGCACTGGTTCAAACGGATTGAAAATTGAAACACTTATTTTCGTAACTATATTTTTTAATCTATAAAGGACAAAAAAATAAAAATAAAACAGTCGGATAAACATGATCAATTGAAATACTTTTTTTCTCTTTACTTTACAAAGCCTAGAATTAGACTTGAACCCGCTTTCTAAAAAAAAAAAAGACTTGAACCTATTATTAAAGAGAAAAAGAAAGAAAATCGGAAAGAAAGAAAATGAAATAAAATGAAAAAAAAAACCAAATCGGAAAGAAAAGAAAAAAAGAAAAAGAAAAGTAAACTGTAAAAAGAAAGAAAGAAAAGGGAGAAAGAAAAGGGAGAGAGAGAGAGAGAGAGAGAGAGAGGGGGATAGTCCGGGAAAAAGGCTGGTGGGGCCGGGAGGGGTGTGTGTCAGGGGGGAGTAGCAGCTCTCCTCCCAAACACATCTAAAAGTCTTTTCGTATGTACGAGGTTATTATCCGGGTTTAAGCTTTTTAAAATGGCAAATGCTAACCGACATGTGGGTCCAATTGGCCAGCTTTCCAATTCTTCCCATACTGGACAATGACATCACAAAACACTTCTAACATGTTTTACAAATTTACCCTTAGTTTTGTAACTAATAACAAAATAACCAATAACCCAATAAGAAAAAATGTGAGCTTCATTTCCCAAGCATCCCCCATCCCTCTTTATTTAGACGTCATTTCCCCTGCATTTCTTTTCCACCTTTTCTTCTTCTAAATACTCTATTTCTCTCACCTCCTAAACTTGTTTTTGCTTATATTTTGTACAGTAATGTTAATTTGCTCCTACAATTTGACTTTGTTGATGGGCAACAAAAATAGATCAATGCCCACAAATATTTTTGTAGTTGTGGGTTGTTGAATAATTCTTGATATGGGATTATAATACCTTGTCTTTTTGGAATTATATTATGTGAAAATGAAACATAGCAGGAACATGATGGTTTATGGAATTTTTGACGTTGTTCGAGTTCTCAGTTAATTATGCACTTGGGAGTTTATTTATTTGTGGCTTTTGGTGTTTAGGCATTTCTATGCACTCTTTGTATCGTTCAAGTTCTAAAATACTTGGAAACTCTGACTTGGACTTGTCAACTACCTCAAAAAGAAAAGCATTCTTGCTACCCGTTAGCCGGACTGGCGATATAAGTTAGACTCGCATAACTGTTTAATTTTTTCGTGTCAACCCGTTAACATGAAATGATGCGAATATAATACAACTCTCGATAATTAGCTTGTTGAGACAAACTAATAATTTACAAACTTTTACTCAAAAATTAAAAAAAATTAAAAAATTGTAAAACTGATTTTGAAATGACCAATATGATACCGTTTGAAATTTTGAATAATTAAGTAAAATGATTTTGATACTCAACTTTTTTATAATGACACTTCAAAATTTATTTTTCAGTGTAAAAATTATATATAGCAAGGCACACTAAAAAATAAATTTTAGAATGACATTATAAAAATTAAAATGCCGAAATCATTTTTCATAAATGACTATATTTTTTAAATAAAGCAATGGATGATGAGAGAGAATGAAGTGGATTTTTCAGAGGATTCCCATGGCTGCAATTGGGGGTGGGGGGGGGTTTCAAAAGCAAAAAGAACGATAGGAGGTTAAAATGGTCATTTGCTGAAATAGACCATACTGGAAATGATGTCTTCTCAAAGTAAAATAAAGTAGAAAAGGTTAAAGCATGACACGTGGCTGTGTCTTGTACTTTTATACGGTGCATGTGCGCACCGGTTGGACGGACCATTTTAAAGTTGTTAACGAAGTGAACTTGACTAAAATAGTGAGTATGGGGTGTGTAATTGAGTTGTGAACAAATTTATCCGAGCACCCGATTAACAAAGGGTTAAATTCTTGAAATCTCTCCGAGGATTCTACAAATTACAGATTACACCCCATATTTTACAGATTACAAAATACCTCCTGTCTCATCACATATTACTCCCTTGTCGAGATATAGCCGCTAGGAAATTCGCCCAAATCTGTCTAGCATCATCAAATCTCAGTTACAATGGCACAACACGCTGTCCTTTTACAGTAACTTGTGAATTGTTGCAGAGGTGTGAAAATAGTCTTTCACATGCTAAAAAAAGACAGGCTTGTCAATTATAATTAGAATTTTATGATGTGAGATAGATTCCGTCGAACTTCCTTGTGGCTGCACCACTACAAGGGAGTAATTTGTTCTGAGACGGGGGTATTTTGTGATTTCCCAAACATGGGGGGGCAATCTACAACTT
Organism: Rhododendron simsii; assembly: GCA_014282245.1. Lineage (NCBI taxonomy): Eukaryota > Viridiplantae > Streptophyta > Magnoliopsida > Ericales > Ericaceae > Rhododendron > Rhododendron simsii. Next base: position 12,226 of record WJXA01000409.1, on the reverse strand, counting down.
TCAAAAATCACGGGTAATTTACCCACCCATAGGAAATTGGAAAGAATAGATTACTCTACACACTTCAACAAACTTTTCAAAGGGAGATAGAAACAGAATGTTGCCAGCCAAAGGAAAAGTGGAAGGGGAGAGGAAATGAGTTAAGAAGAGTGAGAACCTAAAAGGCGTCTTCTTTACATGTCAGGCTATTTAAGGAACGTTTCATCTTTTTTGATGCTTAATTCTTGCCTTATCTTTGGGTTGAAGGTATGACCCCAAAGTCAAAAAGTAGCTACGCGTGAAGGAAAATGCTTGGAAGGTCACCTTGCTGATCAGAAAGCAGAGAGCCAATTCCAACTCTGTTCCCAGATCATGCCTGTGATATTTATAGAAAGTTTTTGTGTTCATATCCATTTGTAGAAAATGTATGGAATTGGAACAAGTTCCAAGAGTTTTTTTTTTTTGGAATGCAGGGGCGTCTCGAGTGGGCGCACCTCAGACTAATTTCTACACACCCTCCTGCAATTGTTTCACATGCTTACGCGTTGGATGAGATGACTCCAAGAATTGGTGAAAAAAAAAAAAACGAACCTGAAACCTTAGAATGATGCAAATACATAAGACTCAACGCAAGACCAAGTCAATCCCTTAATTTTTGTGTAACGCTTTAGGAATGAGAAGAGTTTTAGAAACAGAGAATCTCCCAACAGTAAATTCATACCGAACAAGGTAGATTCGGCCCCGAAAAATTATTCTGTGCCCTTTGATACCGCGTGAGCATCGTCACCAATTTTTGATTAGCATCGACACTTGATATCTCAAATTCCAACAATACCACAAAGTGGCGACGGCCTATCCAAGAGAGTGAATTACCTTCTTCTTCCTCCTTTTTATCGGCGAGAGTGGGTTACTTGATCCCAGTGAAATCTTGGAAAACTCTATTACATGTGTTTGGTTTGATTGCCCATCAGCGCCGGCCTTGAGCAAGGCGATCACCTCGGCCCCTCAAAATTTCGCTGCAATATATGAGGGGCCCAAAAATTATGAAGTATTCAATACGTATTGCTCTAAAAATTACATTTATTCGAAATGAGAGTGTCAAATTCATGAAAATTGATTATACAACCATAATGTACTTTTGCCGCTAATAAATTTTTTTTTTTCAAGTTGACAATTTTTTTCTGATTTTGTTGTATAATGCATAAAGGACCCCATTTTTTTTAATTTGCGTTAGAACCCCAAAATGTCAAGACCGACACTGTCACCCATTTGTTGCACCTGGTCAGTTGAACCTATTGGATTTCTCTCATGAACCCACTTGATCCATCGTCATTACATCCAATGGCTCATCTTTTGCTACGCACCAAGATAAAGCATACACCTATATTTACCGTTCTATTCTCTCCAATTTCAGGCCAGTCAAAACTTTAGTCACATAATTCCTCACAATGCCATGTGCTCCAACTTTCAATCTTCGCTCTTGTAGATTTTAGTTGGTTGGGAGGTGTTTCGAAAACGCTTTCACGTTCGAGATCGCACTCCATTCAAGCACTCGCACCCAAATAATGTGACTGTCAAAACATAAGTGTACTCACTCATAGTGACTCACCTTTCCACTCTCGTCCTTTATGTCTATTCATAATCTCTTTGATTTGCCACGAATGAAATCCTCTCACCCTTTTTTGATTATCAAAAAAAAAAATCCCTTTTATCTCTATGCGTCACTCTCCACTCCTCCTTTTTTCCAATCCTCATCTTCATCTTTCGTGCTTATGTTTAGAGCAAAATAGGTTGAAGATTTATTTATTTATTTATAGATGAAAGTACGTAGGAAGAGGTAGATGTCTTCCATAGCACACAAGTTTTGACGAGGAGAGAAAGGATTCGAATTCCATGGGTTGAAGTGTTGAATCCCAACACCAGATGAGTCTGTAACTGCCTCTGATACCACACATTCACATATCATTCACCGCTACGTATATGGGTCTCATCCATTTGGAAAAAATTAAACAAATTTCGCGTGAATGTGTGCTTTTAATTAAAGGACTATGAAGCACGTCACATGGCACTGAATAATTCCTCACTTCGGTGACAACTCACCATAATTTGACCACTAACCATTTTATTTTGTAGAATTGCACTCAAAATGTGATAATCAAACACGGTAGCTAGCGCACATCATTCGAAGTCTTTATTTGAAAGCGTCGTCCCAGACGAAAACCCCATATGTAAGGGTTAATTCGTAAGCACGATGACTTCATACACCAATTAATGAATTTCTCTATGGTCTTGGTATATCTCCCACTTAAGAATGTTCAATGTGGAAATTTTCATTCACCAACTCTTGAGATCCAATGGCAATGGCCGGAGTTCATCGTGATTGTAACTTTCTAGTATTTTTTTCACACTTTTTCCTCAATAACGCACTGCAAGGAAAATGAAGGTGGTTGATTGTTTGAATTTTAAACTTGTCTCAATTAGTAATAAAAGGTACTCTGTATTTGGATGAGGATCAGGTAAATATTCTTATTAAACAATTCAAAGGCGGAGCAAGGATTTTGAACGGGGCCGACTTAATTAATAGAAATATTTTTTTTCGCAATGTATGCATGTTATGTAATATAGTTTGTGTTTTTCATTACATTACATTATATTTGTAAAGTAAAATGATTCTAGCTTAATCCAGTTCAAGTATACCGATCATTTTGTTTTTTTCTCTAGCCTACTTCATCAGTCACGTGCTTATTTTTTATTGATGAAAGAAATTGAGGAACGAGAATGTAAAATAACAGACTTTTAATCAAATCAAACCAAAATTATTAAGATTATAAGATACACGAATAATTATCTATAATATCCAAAATTAAACGTATACAAAATAAAAATTTAAAACTCAGACCCGGCCCCACATAACTCCGCCCCTGAACGTGGGTTTTGTAACATTGTTAGGACATACTGCAATTTAAGACGTCAACATAAAGTGTCTCGTACTTTAGTCAATGGTAAAAAGATAGGAAAAGACTTGTTGAAGAAGAAGAAATTTGGATGGAAAAGAGAACGCATAACGTAGGAATGTAGGAAAATAGAACAATGCCACAGTCAACACTCAACAAGTTAGTAGGGTGAAGATCAAAAAAAATAGAAAACAAGTTAGTAGGGTGGTGAGATCACTGGAATAGATGTACAATTTTTCAAGTAATTGTGGTTCTGATATGACCCCAAGGAATTGGCTGGTGGCCGGTGGTCTCAAAGTTAAAAATTTCTCAGGTGTTATCAATTTTTTAGAGTCTGTTCATGCGGAGTTTTGCTCTGGCTTTAATCAGGGCCTCTACTAGTCAACGGTGAGATTTGTCCTCCAAACGAGTCAAGGTGTGCATAAGTTGACTCCGAACACTTGAGTTATCTTAAATTGTGGTTTTGATATGCCTTCACATAAATTCAGCCAAGCTCGATGCATAATCGACTAACTAGAAACCCGTGGTTAAGAGAGTTTTTACTTAAAAATACGCCAATTTACATTTGGAAGCTCAGCAATTTATGTGAGTCCTGCTCGAACCCAGATCAACGAACTCATATCTGCATTCTTTGTAAACCAAAACAGCCTACTCTATTGAAGCTCGTTTGGAATTCAATAAAAGAAAGGATAAGCAATCCAAATTTGTGACTAAACACATTAGTCAGTTACAGAATCAATGGTTTAATCCCACATCGTGACCATATTGTTTTTCTGAACTTAAAGCGCTCTTCTCATTTTTGCTTTTAGGAAATTGAAAGTACTCTTTGAGATTAAGTAAATTGCAAAATGATAAGTATAACTAGACAAGCCTGTCGGTGGCTTCCCATCTGGAAGTTTGGCTTTTTGGTTTTTTTTGGTGCGTCGGAAATTAGGAAGTTTAGATATGTGTGTGTGAAAAGGATCATCAAGCCTCTCACTGGTTGAGTGCGTTAAATCTTAAATGAAATTACTATCTTGCCATCTGCCAAAAAAAAAAAAAAAACAATTCCTAGCCCCAACTTCAATCATGAGAGGGGGCCAATCGTTTCATGCCATTTGGCCTGTCCAAACGATGGGTGGGCTTTCGAACCTGTGTGATGGGCTGGCTTCCCACATCGAAAAGTTAGGGTTTGTGTGCATTACTACGTTAAAATGGTCCTCTTTGCCCCTCACTAGCCCAGCAATTGTCTAGTTGAGTGAGTTAAGTAGAATTACTCTCTTTCCCTCTGTTCAAAAAAAAAGCATGTCAGTTCCCCTGCATTGGCAGTGACATACTTTTTTCTAGTTCTTTCATCACCAAGCTTTGGAGAGTGCTAAGGAAGCGATTTTCACACTACCCTTTATCTAAATACGTACAGTCTCTCAATGGTCAATGCAATGACTACTGATATAATTTATGTAATTACCATTCGTACGAAAAATAAACAAATATATATATAGATAATAAATATATAAAAGGTGTCTGAATTTATTTTTCCCAATAACCATTTTTTATTTTTTATTTTTTATTTTTGATCCGCTCCCAATAACTATATTTATATTACACATATTCACAAGTCTATGATGAAACTTGAAAAGCTACTATGGGTGATAAAGGAAAAGACAGAAACAAGATCAACTCTTACTTTTTGCATGTAAACTGTGACACTTACAAGGATACAACAGAACTTCAGAAAACAGTTCTGCTCTCCTCTTCAAGTTATGTAAGCTACTATACCATGTGTACGCCCTTTTGTATGCACCATGGTCATACTAAAACAGAAACGATTTTCAAGCTCTCATACTCAGATAGTTTCCAAACTTCACGTAACTGGACCGAATTCTCGAAGCAATGTTCGAACCCAAAATGGGGATACCTCTCGTACCACGTATCTTGCTCCACATGAGTATCCCAGTGCTCGCCACAGCTGCTCTTTCCATACTTATGCACCCATCCAGATCCGTTGTGACCCTCACGCCAAGTGCAGTTCCATCGCTCTCCATATTTTCCTTGCTACCATGTCTCCCCTTGTTTGACACCATGACCATTTGAATCGAAGATGTCAACCCATTTGTCACCCCATTTTGACCAGCCGTCACCCTCAAACAGCTCGGTGTTAGTTTTTCCCAGAAGTGTGGCCCACTAGCCTCCACGTTTTGTGCATGTGGGACTCCACCATCAGATAAGCCAATTAAGTGTTATGGTTCATTACGATAACTAATTAGAATTATAGATTAAGGAAAACTCTTGATAATAAAAGAGACCTTGATGGATTAGGTGTCTTTTAATAATTATCTCTAAGGCCCTCTTCTCTCCTCTATAAAAGGTAGAATACCCACCCCTTATTCCTACGGTTTTTCCATCAATTAAAGTTACTGGGGTATTCTAGAAAAGTAGAGACAGAGAGAAGAAGGTGAGCCAAGAATTAATGTGTTTCTAATTAAGGGGTTTATTCTCTCTAATCACGATGGCCAATAAAGGTACGCTATTTATTGTTCTTGAGATGTATTGAATTCAAGATCCTGTTATATCTGTTTTCCGCATAATAGATTAAATACAGATATAGATTTACAGTTGGTATCAGAGCAAGGTTGTTCTGAATCAATACATCTTGGAATTTTAAGAAGTTGGACTGCCGTGTATGGGTTAACGATTTGTTGATTGACATCGAACCCAAAAATTCACGTTACCATCGGGTTGCATTAAAATTAATTTTACCGTTATGAATGAATGCTACTGTATTGTTCGCAAAACGAGTTACCGATTTCCGCCATTGGTTTTTGCGTGTCATCGTTTAAATTGATAGAATACCAGATTTGGAAGTACTACTGCATCGTTCTTTCGGATCGAAGAAGAATTTATTATTGTCATAATGCCGTTCATTGATTCACGGGTTAACATAGTTAGCATAATCAATTTTTGTTGGTTGCTAATGCTTCGATCAGTATGGAACATGATCGATCTCGATTTGGCATTTATTTGTTGTTTTTCAAAGTTCACGAGGAAGGCTTTAATCTCGATCTGTGAATTTAAGAAGTGTTACTGCCATGTTTTCGATATTGGATGGTTTACATCATTGTTAACCCTTCATTTAATTCGTAAACCTTCTGTTAATGCTAACATGTGCATCATAATTGTGGTTAACCTTAGATCAAGATTAATTTATGGTGGACTTGTTGAATCTGAGTATGATTAAGTTACTGATTTCCTAATCATGTCTAATGAGACACAAAATTACGGTATGCATATTCAATGAATACATGATTCTTGTTTTCATGTAGTCTGTGATAGAAAAATAATTGTCATAATCACATGCTTACAAAATTAATATATATCGTTAGATTATGTTTTCTGCGATGATGAATGATTATTTCAAAGCATTAAATTGGGAAAGTTTTTCTATTATTGTGTTTGTGTTATTGTATATGTGAGAGTTATGGTTAGATTAAATATCATGAACGGATTATCAATCACATAAAAAAATACTTACTTGTGTATTTTGTTTTTCAGTAATAGTGATTGAATAAAAGAATGACATCGGCATAACTCGAATAAAAGAATAGAGTATATCATTGGTTAGTTGGATAATCATAGGGATTACTAACTTGGCAGTCACCAAAGTGACCTAGGTTAGTGAAACTTATGAATATTAAATTACATTAAAGTTTTGTTAAAAGGGTAACAATTAAGTCAATGATATTCTCGATTGCAGTAATAATTATAAGAATGAGACTAGACCCAAAGAATAGTCACATTTAAATAATTATGAACTGGGTAGGGTAAGTAATTTGTGCAACTTAGCGGGTTAGGATTGGATATCCAAAGATAACATGACTAACTTGATAAGCTGTATACATTATTTAGACCTACTTAGGTGATTATGTTATACCTAATTAATGAGTGAACGATAGGTATGCTTAGGTTTCGCCCAAAGGAGGACCGAAGTGATGTCAATAGTTCATCATTATAAATGTTTATAATTCTCAAAGCTTTTATTAAGTATTGTCCTATTTTATTTCAGTTACAGTTCCTGTTTCACTGCACTCTCATGCATCCAATGTTCCAACCCTCACTGGACCAAATTTTTCGGAATGGTCTAGGCATATTCAGTTCACACTGGGTGTATTGGACCTTGATATGGCATTACTTGTTGAAAAACCTGCGGACATTAATGATGAGAGTTCCGAGGAACAAGTGTTCAATGTCAATTCATGGGAAAGGTCGAACAGGCTCAGTTTAATGTTCATGAAGATGACCATTGCGAATAACATCAAAACCTCCCTACCACAGAATACTAATGCACTAGAATACTTAAAGGCTGTGGAAGATCGTTTTAAATCTACTGATAAGTCACTTGCTGGCACAATTATGGCTGAATTAACCACCATGAAATAGGATGGTAGTCGTGGAGTTCAAGAGCACATCTTGAATATGTCTGACAAAGCTGCAAAGCTTGCAACCTTGGGAATGGAAGTGGATGAGTCCTTCCTTATTCAGTTTATACTCAACTCACTTCCAGCACAGTTTGGCCCATTCAAAATTCACTATAACACCAATAAAGACAAGTGGAGTTTGAATGAGCTAACCAACATGTGTGTTTAGGAGGAAGTGAGATTGAGAGGGGAAGGGCGTCCCACTGTATTGGCAGTGACTCAAGTTGCTATGAAGAAAAGGGGTAAAGCAAAGAAGTATCCACCAAAGAAAGCTAGTGGACCTGGGGAAAGTAGCCAGGCTCATGGAAATAATGGTTTCACTGTTAAGTGTCACTTTTGTGGCAAGAAGGGACATGTGAAGAAGGACTGCAACAAGCGTAAGGCTTGGTTCGAAAAGAAGGGTAATAATCTTTCTTTTGTATGCTACGAATCAAATCTTGCTGAAGTTCCTTCTAATACTTGGTGGATTGATTCAGGTGCTACAACTCATATTACGAATTCCTTGCAGGGATACCTTTCAACCCGGAAACCGGAGGAAAGTGAGAGATTTGTCTTTATGGGGAACCGTCTCAAGGCTGAAGTGGTAGCTGTTGGTACCTATCGCTTGGTTTTGGAGACGGGTCATCAGATAGATCTTGAAGACACTTTTTATGTTCCCTCTATTTCTAGAAATTTGGTTTCTTTATCTAGATTAGATTGTTCTGGATATTCAGTTTCATTTGGCTGTCGAAAACTCAAATTGATGTTTAATTCAATAATGGTTGGTTCTGGTGATTTTTATGATGGTTTATATAAAATTGCCTTGAATCATGAGTTTGCACAATCATTAGTGACCCTGCATTCGGATGTTGGTTTAAAACGTGGTCGAATTGATGAAAAATCATTTACCCTGTGGCATAGACGATTGGGGCATATCTCCAAGGATAGAATTGACAGATTGGTGAAGAATGGGATTTTAGAAGTCCTAAATTTCACTGATTTTGAAATTTGTGTGAATTGCATTAAGGGAAAGCAAACCAAACACACAAAGAAAGGTGCCACTAGAAGCAATGCACTTCTTGAGATAATCCACACTGATATTTGCGAAAGTCCTATTCCATGTTTTACTGGACAAAAATACTTTATCACCTTTATAGATGACTTCTCACGTTATGGTTACGTATATCTAATTCATGAAAAGTCTCAAGCCGTTGACATCCTTGAGGTGTACATTACTGAGGTCCAGAGACAATTAGATAGAAAGGTCAAAATAGTGAGGTCAGATAGAGGTGGTGAGTTTTATGGAAAATATGATGAGTCAGGTCAAAATCCTGGTCCATTTGCCAAACTATTAGAAAAGCAAGGCATTCGTGCTCAATACACAATGCCTGGTACGCCACAGCAGAACGGTGTTGCTGAGAGGTGTAATCGTACACTTATGGATATGGTTAGAAGTATGATGAGTTTTTCAAATGTACCTGTTTCCTTGTGGAGTGAAGCATTAAAGACCGCTATGTATCTCTTAAATAGGGTTCCTAGTAAGGCGGTTCCAACTACTCCTTTTGAGTTGTGGACCGGTAGGAAACCCAGTTTGAGACATTTACATATTTGGGGTTGTCTAGCGGAAGCTTGAATATATAATTCACAAGAGAAAAAGTTAGATTCTCGAACAATTTCTGGATATTTTATTGGTTATCCAGAAAAGTCTAAGGGGTACAAATTTTACTGTCCTAACCATAGTACGAGAATAATTGAAACCGGAAATGCGAAATTCCTAGAGAATGGCGAAAATAGTGGGAGTGAGAAATCAAGAAAGGTTAATTTTGATGAAGAAAGAGTTGATATCCCAACAATTCTTCCTCATCGAGAAGTTGTTATTCCTCAACCAGTTGAGGAGAATGAACAACATGTAGGTAATGATTCTCCACTTCATGAGGATACCGCCATTGAAAGTATTGTAGAACCACCACAACCGGCAGTTCTGAGAAGATCTCAGAGGGAAAGAAAGTCTGCCATTTCAGATGATTATGTGGTGTATCTACAAGAATCGGATTTCGACATTGGGATTAAGAATGACCCGGTTTCGTTTTCACAAGCCATGAATAGTGATGATTCTAATAAATGGGTTGACGCTATGAGTGATGAGTTGAAATCAATGGACCAGAATAAAGTTTGGGATCTCATTGAATTGCCTACTAATTGTAAGAAAGTCGGCTGTAAGTGGGTCTTTAAGACCAAGCGCGACGCAAAAGGCAATATCGAACGATTTAAGGCCAGACTTGTGGCCAAGGGTTTCACTCAGAAAGAAGGCGTTGACTATAAGGAGACCTTCTCTCCTGTGTCAAAGAAGGACTCACTTAGAATCATCTTGGCCCTAGTAGCTCATTATGACTTGGAGCTGCATCAGATGGATGTGAAAACCGCTTTTCTGAATGGTAGTTTGGATGAGGATATTTACATGGAGCAACCTGAAGGATTCGCAATAAAAGGGAAAGAATATTTGGCATGCAAATTAAAGAGATCCATATATGGTCTTAAACAAGCTTCTAGGCAATGGTATTTAAGGTTTAATGATACCATTACCTCCTTCGGTTTCAAAGAAAATGCTGTTGATCAGTGTATATATCTGAAGGTCAGTGGGAGTAAGTTTATCATTTTGGTGCTATATGTGGATGATATTTTGATAGCCAGTAATGACCTTGGTTTAGTACATGAAACTAAGGGATATCTCTCGAAGAACTTTAAAATGGTTGATATGGGTGAGGCAGCTTATGTTATTGGCATAGAGATCTTTAGAAATCGATCTCGAGGACTGCTAGGACTGTCTCAGAAGGGTTATATTAACCGAGTTCTAGAGAGATTCAATATGCAGCTTTGCTCAACAAGTGATGCGCCCATTGTCAAAGGTGACAAATTTAATGAAAGCCAGTGCCCAAAGAATGACTTAGAAAGAAAGCAAATGGATGAAATTCCATATGCTTCAGCATTAGGGAGTTTGATGTATGCCTAGACTTGCACTAGACCGGATATTAGTTTTGCAGTAGGGATGCTGGGCAGATATCAAAGTAATCCAGGAATGGAACTTTGGAAAGCAGTGAAGAAGGTTATGAGGTATCTCCAAGGAACCAAGGACTATATGCTTACTTATAGCAAATCGGATCATTTGGATGTGATCGGATACTCGGACTTTGATTTTGCTGGCTGTCACGATAGCAGAAAGTCTATATCAGGTTATTTCTTTCTGTTGGCTGGTGGGGCAGTGTCATGGAAGAGTGTGAAGCAATCCATTATTGCTTCATCTATAATGGAGGCCGAGTTTGTGGCGTGCTTTGAGGTCACAGGTCATGCGTTACGGTTGTGAAACTTCATTTCTCGTCTTGGTATTGTCGACTCAATTGCCAGACCGATGAAGATTTATTGTGATAATTCCGCTACAGTTTTCTTCTCTAAGAATGGAAAGTACTCTAGTGGTTCGAAACACATGGAAGTAAAGTACTTGGTTGTTAGAGAACAAGTCTAGAAACAACAAGTGTATATTGAAAACATAAGCACCACTCTTATGATTGCCGGTTCGTTGACAAAGGGATTGCCTCCAAAGACGTACAAAGAACATGTTATTAGGATGGGTCTTTTGAGCAATCCTTAATATTTGAGTGCTTATTGTTATTGACACTATTTAGCGCAAATAAAAGTTTGTTTCTGATTTTTCTGTTTCCAACTATGCGTGCACATATTATTTTGAATTATGTTCAACATGAAATGTCTTGACAAGACAAATTACAGGGGTTTTAGGCATTACAGCCTAAATAATGATATTTTTCCTATTATGGACTTGTTAATGAAGGTTATCAATGGTGTGGTGCATAGAAGGGAATATGGCATGGTGCTATACAACCGCTATGATTCACATTGGTGGTTTGAATTAATCACAGTATTAAAGATTTCTAATTGGTTTGAACCTATTGGCTGTTTTAAATCCGTGATCACATGTCAAAGTTTTTGGTGTGGAGCCCACTCGAGTCGTTTTAAACAAAATGCATATTTTGAAGAAGTACACTTTGCATCACAATAGGCTTGATGGGCCAAGTGGGGGAATGTTAGTTTTTTTCCTATTAGTGTGGCCCACTAGCCTCCACGTTTTGTGCATGTGGGACTCCACCATCAGATAAGCCAATGAAGTGTTATGGTTCATTACGATAACTAATTAGAATTATAGATTAAGGAAAACTCTTGATAATAAAAGAGACCTTGATGGACTAGGTGTCTTTTAATAATTATCTCTAAGGCCCTCTCCTCTCCTCTATAAAAGATAGAATACCCACCCCTTATTCTTACGATTTTTCCATCAATTAAAGTACTGGGTATTCTAGAAAAGTAGAGACAGAGAGAAGAAGGTGAGCCAAGAATTAAGGTGTTTCTGATTAAGGGGTTTGCTGCTTCTAATCTCGATGGGCCAACAAAGGTATGTTATTTATTGTTCTTGAAATGTGTTGAATTCAAGATCCTGTTATATCTGTTTTCCGCATAATAGATAAAATACAGATATAAGATTTACATGTAGTGCCACTAATCCATTGGAATCATAACCAAATTCCTCCCATGAAACACAAAGTCTGGGCAAAGCTCATTACAACATAATGCGAAATAGCTTTTATTTGTTTTTAGTAGTGATTACCTAATGACTGAATATATACCTTTGTTTTATGTAGGATTGAGCTTTGGCTTCCTGTCATTACTAATTGGTGTAACTTGGATATACTCCTGCATCAATAGAAGGAAGCTAATCAAACTAAGAGAGCAATACTTCCAACAAAACGGTGGCTTATTAATGCAACAAAAAATTTCTTCAATCGATGGAAC